>SNQJ01S0129493.1:26017-48639 GCA_010110895.2 Picea sitchensis
TCCCAACCCTAGATTAATGCACTGAGGATTTTCATTAGTTCCTAAGTTCACTTTTTCATAAGATAACGAGGAACTATTGGTTTTACAATTGACCGTCTTTTTAAATTTATCTTGAAAATCATAAAACTTCTCTAATCTAATTATAGATTTTTGGATCGAGTTTACCATGTCCGATAGAGCTTCAGGAGTTTTCGGATTAGGTATTATCGTGAAATCGTGTAAATTTTCGTCATGCGTGTGCTCGTCTATCACCGCGCCTTGAAAGGTTTCTTCCATGTGCAAAAAGTTGATAATCTGCTGATCATCGTCAAATACTCTCCAGTTCGTGATGTTGTCGGGAATGGATGGACGAAACAACAGCTCAATAGAGAATGCGTCTGGGGACAAGCCTTCTGCAGGAATAAGTTTAGAAGCTACATTAGCTAATAAATCTGCTTCATAGTTATTCAATCTAGGAATGGAATTTATATTGAAAGCAGAAAATTTACTCATTAAGTTCCATACCTCAGACTGGTAGCTTTTGAGATGCGGAGAAAGACAGTGGATAGAATCTCTTACCTGTCTAACCACTATTTCAGAGTCGCCAAAGACGGTTAAATTTTGAATGTTCATGTCCAAATCTTTTCTGAGACCTTGCAGTAAAGCCTCATATTCTGCAGTATTGTTAGTACATTCAAATTCCAACCTACATGCTATCAATGTTTTGTTACTTGCCAGATCAATAATGACGCAGCCTGCTCTGACTCCTTCTTTGGACTTTGACCCATCGAAATACAGAGACCAAATTTGATTTGCATCGGGTTCATAGGACTGTTGTGTGGAAGGTGCGGGCTTTATATATGCTACGATCTCGGACTGTTGTTCTGAATTGGTGATAGGTGAAACCTTGGCCATGAAGTTACCGAAGAAGGTGTCCATCCCTTGCACTTCAGGTGGATCAGCAGAAGGTGTGTATGGTTCATTGGGATCGTTCAAATCTGTGACCGTGAACTTAAGGTAGCGCTCACGGTTTACTTTTATTTTGTTAGGCTTTCCATTTTCCGGAAGCCATAGATGAGACCAATCTGTCGTGAAATAACCATGTAACTGCTCTGACCAGTCCCTGCTCAAAAACAGACCATACACTTCTGGAATATCCACAACAATTATATCAATAACTTGATGAACCTTGGGGTTAGACGATAATCTAATAAGCACATTCTTTAGTTCGCCTATAACTTTGACATTTGTTCTATCAAGTTGTATGATTTTTAAAGTCGAGGGTTCAACTTCGGCATTTATCTTTTGGCAAACAGACCATGGCATCACATTGGATGACGCTCCTGAGTCTACCATACAATTATGCACGTTTCTATTAAAAATCTCAAAATTTAATAGGAAAGGAGGCACATTTTTGCGAGTACTAAGAGTAGTAGCTTGTGGCTTTTTACTTGCAGTTTCTAAGGCTACTTTATCTACATTATTTACATTATTTACATTACTTACAGGAAGGCTTCCTTTATCTTGAGGATCAGGATTATTTTTAGTGGAAGTCTTCTGAGGGACTTTGTTTTGAACAACCTTATTAGAATTGCCATTTTTGCCATTGTCTGAAATATTTTGCAACATTTTTTGTAACAAAAATGGAAACTTCAATAACTCATACATAGAAATGTTAGCCCTTAACTTTTTTAGATCTTCTACAACATCATAATCTAAGTTGGGGCTGACATTACTCTGTTTAGTTTCTGCTGATTTAGATTGCTTTGGAGGCAAAGTTGTAGTATTTTCGGAAGAAGGTTTATTCGCTGTCTTACTCCTACTGTTATAAGGATGAACTGTCTCGAAGTTGGCTTGAAAGATACTATCCGAGAAGTGTCCAAAAATGTTTGGAGAAGACTCTTCTTCTTGAACTGTCTCTTGTTCAACTACCTCCTCAGGAATCTCAGGAGGCATCAAGTTATCTTGGGCTTCTAGAATTGTTTGAAGGGCACATTGCAAACATTCTAGATTAATGCCTTCGGTGGTTGGGTTAGGTCGGTTGGTAAGAAAAGGCTTTCGAAAAGGATGTTTGTAGGGCCCTTACTCGAGGAAGCTTCTTCAGTCGACCTTTTTAAGTCTATAACTTGATTAGACAGTTTTTGAACAACTTTAGTTAGGTTTTCCAAATTAGAGTTTTCAGGTTGTGTTTTACTTTGAGTGGGTCTGGGGAGGATTTCAATCTTCTTTTTGGAAGAAGGAACAATCTCAGTTTCGTTGCTAGTAGAGTCTTTAAGACTAAGTATGTATTTTTCTATCTGGCTGGCCTCCTTGAAGGCCTCTAACAACGTGGCTTTCTTAGATCGTTTAACCCAAATAACTATACTCTGGTGCAAAGATTTAGTGTAGTAAGCTATTATAAGACTCTCATCAGGCATGGAATCCGTAGGGATTCGGTTTTTAAGTGTCAAGAATCTTTGATTAAAATTTTTAACTTTTTCTTTTGGGTTCATTTTTAAGCTAGAAAGATCCATGACTAAGACTTCCAAAGGTTTACCATCTCTGAACTTTTCCAAAAAGCATGACTCAAACTTTTCCCAAGACATGATGGTATGGGGTTGCTGGGCAAAGTACCATGTTGATGCATTACCCTTGAAAGTATACGGGAACAACCTACAGACAACATCTTCATGTTCGACATTGCAGAGTCTTATGGCTAACATGAACTTTTTAATGTGATCTTCAGCTATCTGTTTTGAGTCAGGATTAAAATTGGGAATCCATTTCTCCGAGTGCTTAGGTAAAGGGTGTTGAGCTCCAGGTACCGCTACGGCATCCTGGTCTAGCCAAGGTCTAGCAGGGTTGTTCTGATTTTCCATTGGGGTAGTGGGTGTGGAAGGCTGAGAAGGTGAATTGCCTTCATCAGAGGAATCTTCTCTAGAAGAGGAAGGAGATGATGGAGGTGGTGAAGGAGGTATCCCAGATCCTCCTGCAGCAGGATTTAAGTTTGGATCTGTAGGATTCACAGTGAGGTTAGTGTCACCTAATTGTTCTCTGATATCAGAGAAGTCCAAAGGTTGACCCCATGGACAGTTTGGTTTCCTCAAACGGGCTAAGGCACTATGTGTTTTAATAAGATATTGGTGGACAATCTCTTGTATATCACCACCTGCAGGATTAGGGGTTGCTGGCTCAACTTTGATCTGTGGATCTTCGGTTGAAGTAGTTGTTGTTTAAAGGGGAATATTATCATGTGAATGGCCTCTAGTCACTATAGGTGAATGATTAGGGGGGGGAGGAGTCTTGCGACCACCTCGTGCCATTAATTAAGTTCAGGCCCTCCTTCTAGCGCCATTTGTTGACGTATCGAAATCGACCGTCTGTCAACTGAGAGAGTGGAACCAGTTCGGGGTTGTCTAATAACCCAAGCCGTTTCGGATGAACCACCCTGACAGGTTTAGCGGCTCCGTTAGCCGATCTAAGGTCCTAAGAAAACAAAAGAAAATTAATCTAAACTAACTAATCTAACTAAAATTAAATAAAACAAACTAATAAAACTAATCTAACTAAAACTAACTAAACTAAAACTAATTATTAGAACAAACTAAACTAATCTAACTAACTATATATATACAATCTACTAATTACTACTATACTAAATCTAACTAATTAACTATCTAACTACTAACTGAAGTATAACTTATTCACAAAATATACAATATCTACAATTTACAGATTTAAATAAAACCTGAAAAACTCATTTATGTTCTGCCCAAAGACAGTAAAAGATATTTTTTGTTGATTTTATAATTTTATAAACAAGAAATAAAACAGAAAACTAACTCAACTAAACTACTAATACACTAATTCTAATTACTAATCTAAACTAAAACATATATCTAACTAACCTACTAATAAATATACTAAACAAATAAATGACAAGCTGACCTGGAAACGCTCCAGGTTTGTCCTGTGTATGATGACTTTTTAGCAGATCGGAGGAAGGAAACTCGCACCAAATAATCCAGAAGCTTCTCGTAAACGATACGCTACGATGCTCTTCAAGTGTGTTTGCAGGACAAACAAGACATAAAAATCACAACAATCATATAATTTATAAATATTAACAATTAGGTAAACCTGTATGCAAAGACTTGTATAGAATAATTCAATTGATGAAGAAGAGAAATCTGTCATCCATAAACTGAATCAAGTAATTGCTGTGTTTTTAAAGTAGTGAAAGAAATCATGCATGTATCACATTAATTCAATCATATCATTTTGCAAAAGACTATGATAACTAAAGTAGTCACTAATCAAATGCAAATTGATAAACATAAACATGAAACAAAAGATTGATATTATGAAAAGCGAAAGCTGTAGCAGAACATCAACTTATGTCTCAGTTTGTATTAAAAATCCATAGCCTGGTTCTCCCACAAGTGAGGATGCCCCTTATTACAAAAATAATAATTATTTATAGGTTTTTCCACAGGGAAAAACCTCCCTGTGGAAGATATAAAACTGTTTACATAAAATCTGGGAAGATATCCCAAGTTCAACTAAACTAGGAAACTACAATAACACTAGAAACACAAATATCCTCTAAACTGTCCATCAAATCCCAAGCAATTCGAATTCACTTGAAAAGGACCAAAAATGAACAAGTTAGAAGGATCTTTTATTGATAAAATAATAAAAATTAAATTCTATAGACTAGCTACAGAATCCTCTGATTCTGTAGCTAGTCTAAAATAAGATATAGAATCAACATTGAAATTAATTGAAAATCTTTTAAAGAATTCCATTTAATTGACATCCAATAGACATTTGAAAATGAATTATTTAATTTAAATCGTTATTCCATTATGAAATCAAACAGGATCCAAATCAATTAAATGACTACAGAGATAGGCATACTCTGTTTTGTTTTTGTTACGACAAAATCGGGTCAACAGAACCATAATTGAACAACAATGCAATCGCTTCACAACGAATCAAATTCAGCAGTTGTGAAATCGTTTTGATATTCAATTGAAATCAACATAATCAAAACAAATCGCAAACACTTTGTTATACTTGTCTTATCAACAAGATAAATAATCGAATCGAACAGGATCATTTTCAAATCATGATAATTGTATAGCAAACGATTTAGGCTGTGATGGAATTCAAACCATAACTAACTCGTAACTGTCCACAAACAAAATCGTAACAGGATCAATCAATCAGAGTTCGTAATAGACATCGATCGTTTGTCATTGCAAAATGAGCAAACAAGATCGATTTTCCTTGACCAAAATCATTCCAATCAAACGAATTATAACCGGGTTTGACCAATCCGTTTTATAAATTTAAAATCAAACAGAGCATCAATTACAATCGGAATCCAACTCATCAAATAATCTTGCCAGCTCAAGAATAAAAGGGAATCGAACAGAAAAGGTTTTAACACAGTCATTACGAATCAAAATCATTCCATGATACAAGCGTGCATGCACATGCTTAAATGAGCATATTGTTTTTATAAAAACAGAGTCGTTCCTTTTGAATTGAAATCAGACAGAGTTGCATTCATGTTCATAGAAGATTACATGACACAACATATCGTAACCAACAAACTTAATAAAATTGTTTACCACCCACAGCATATGGATCATAACGAAATCAAATCCAAACGAATCACATTCTAAATTGAGCGTGAAAAACTTCCTGTTGGGAGTGGATACAATACGAATTGAATTGAAAGAAAACCAACAATTTCGTTAACTCAATCAGGCAAGCCAATCAATCAAATCTGAATGAAAACCATTCAAATCCAATCAAAATCTATCGAAGGCTATACTGGGAATGATAAAATCATATACCAAATCGAAATTTCTTTTTATTCAAAGAAAAACTATATATAGGATGCACACATTATAACATAGCCATTTCGAAATATACACACAGATATTCGAAAATAGAATTCAAATCGTTATATTAACCTGTTCACTCACACAACTAAAACGATATTAGAATCCATACCTGTATGGCGACGAGACGGCTTGATCATGCCAATTTGGAGTTGATAACTGTCGTAGCCGATTCAACGTTTTTGAAAAGGATCGAGTCTGTTGTCTTATGTTTCTTATCAACTGATTGGAGTTGGTCTCATTGGCTGGTCAATACCTCAATTCGACTTTCCAGTGATTGGATTTTCGATTGGAGTATGGGAACATCAATGTAATAATTTTCCAACCATAAATCGCATTGGTCATGGGAAGACTGTGGAGGGTTTGAAAGAGCAGGCAAGGGTTTGATCACATGGTTGAGGGTTTCGTTAGGCAACTTAATACCAGGGTAATTAGGATCGTTTCTTAGGCAGGGGGGAAGATTTGTTACAAAATCGTAAGGTGGATCGGGGCATAAACCCTGCGAGTAAGGGTACCCGCTGGCTAGAAAACGCTCTATGTCAGAATCAGAATCCTCACTTAGTACGATAGGGTTTGACTCAACAGAGGGTTTAGGTTTGTTCCTGGCCATTCTTGAAATGAGCCGGGCATTCTTCTTCCCTTTGACATTAGCAGTAGGGTTTGCCTTGGGATTTTTTCTCGTAGGCTTCTTAATAGCCTCGAACTTCTCATTTCCAATGTCTGGTAAGTCAACCTTAGGGTCAGTCAAGGGTTTAGGCAGTAGGACATGTAAGGGTACAGGTGGCTCGGCCTTGGTTTCAATTACCACAGGCTTGTCAACCGGGACAGGGTCTAAATCCTCAAAACCATTACAGGCGATGAAAGCCCTCCAACTATCACCGTGCAAACTCAAATGATAATCAATGATAAGCTTAATAAGCCCATGATGGAATAGGCTATTGTCATCCTTATTCCTTTTAAATCTTTTTGACATCTTATATAAGCTGCGTTGAAAGTAGAAAGGCATGTTTAAAGGATACCCTATAAAAATCATCAGCAAACGCAGGTCGTGCCATCATGGTTTGAGCATAGATATGGGCATACCTCTATCACACGAGGTCACTTTGCGTGAGACAAATAGCAGTGTCCATGGCACTTCCTCAACCTTACAATTCTTAAACCAACGTTGTCCCGAGGCAGGTAACCCTGTAGCAGAGCTGATAAACTTCTCATCGATTTCCAACTGTATATCACCCACCTTGGCTCTACAACCATCAAAGGACATGGAAAACTGTCGTGCTACACAGAGATTAAAACCCTCGAATCATTGTATAAAGGCGAGCCAACAGTTCTCTTCCAAGTCCTTTCGGGCATTGCCAAACATTAACAGGGCTTGGTTGCCATTTGGCTCGATTTGCACGACTGGTGCCATGGAGCCGAGCACATGGTAAGCCGAGGGTTTGGATCATACACACACAGGAGAAGATCTACCCGAGCTAACAGAAGTGAGCGGGCAAAAGGGATAGGCATAATTGCCATCGTGCGAAGGTGGTGGAGCTTATCTCTGCCATGCAAAATAGTAATTGCCAAAGTACAACCACCGATTTACATAGTAGTTCAACCCATTATAGCATAGTTCAATAGTCATATCAATTGGCCGATAAATGAAAACAATGGTGAGTGTATAAACCAACGTGCAATCAACATTGCGCCAAAGTTTTAAGCCATAAATCATTCCAAAATCAAATATTAACCATGCACCACTGTGTATTCATATAATTAACCAACCAATAGTTATGAAAACATTAACATAGGGATTATATTAAAAAGATATGTATGATATATTTAAACATAATACCCATATATCTTATGAAACCAAAGGTTAAGTAGGTCAAATAAGAAGACAATCCAAATACCAATGCATTTCTCACTTAATGAAACCAAGTCACATAATCAATCAAAATGTCTGATGAGTATAGTTCGAAAGTTTTTCCAGCCGCATAACGATAAGCGAAATGTAAGTGTAAATAGGCATACTGACAAGAAAGATAACGATAGTTAAAATAGTGATTTCAATGCGACTTCGAAAGACTAAGTTTTCATGCTTACAGTCGTGAAAACAAAACGAAAATAAGTGTGCAAATGTCGCAAAAAATAAAAGTGTCGTTTATTTGAAAAATTGTGACGAAAAATTGATTTTTGTAAAACATTGGTGTAGGCAGCTTATAAGACAATGGAAAAATGTGAATTGGCTGCCAACAGGTAGCGAGGGCCATGCCCTATGGGAATCAGACTATGTAGCCAGAGGTCGAAGGCTAAGGCTATGCACGCCCAAGAAACCTTGGTTGCGGATTCAAAACCCTCGCCTTCAAATTTTTCAAAGGCATCGATAAGGGTGGGATGACTAAAAACCATGGTTGTGCCTATAGGCAGCTAGACATGGAGCTAGGTCTACCCCCATGAGCCTACAAAAGAAAAGGGAGGCAACCTTAGAGCATGTTGCAGAGCAGAGGCCGGTCGAGGTGAAGTGACAGTGAAAGACCGAGAGTTAGGGGTAGGGTGTGAGCTTAGTCTTTTTTTTATTAGAAGAATAGAGAGTAGAAGGCATGTGCGCCTCATGCGAGGACCCACCTTTGCCTAACTATTTAATTGATTATGTATATGATTTTTTGTTTTTAAATTTTATTTTTATTTTTATTATTTAATTATATAATATATATTTAATTCACTAATTTTTTTTATATATATATAAAAAAAAAAAAAATTGTTTTAATATATATATATATATATATATATATATATATATATATATATATATATATATATAATAAATATATTATAAATTAGTTATTGTTTTGATATATGAGGTAATATTTAAAAAACAAAAAGGGGAATTTGTACATAGTTCTATGTAATGGTGTAGAAGTTGGATTTTTTCTAAAGGTGTATAAAGGGAAAGGATATATATATATGAGATATAGTATTAGGATAAGTTTTGAATTTAATTTTTTATATTATTATGTGAAGATGAGTATAATAATTAAAATAAAGTAATTATATTAATATAATATTAATGTTAACACTGGGTAATTTAAATATGTTGCTAATGTTAATATCACTAATTAAAATAATTATTGATTGATATTATAAAGGGGATTAATTTGAAATTTAGGCTATAATGGGTTAATCTAGATTATTGGGTTTATAATAATTAATCTACATTATTTTCAAGATCACATTAACTAGTTTCAAAAAACATTATTAATGACTTAAAAGATTATAAAGGAGGAGGGGGCTTCATGCACGCTAAGAAGGTAAATTAGAGAAATTGTTGAGAATTATTGCTATAGTGCTAACTTAGCCAGCGAGGTAAGAGAGTTAGTAGCTTATATGGATGAAGTTACCAAGCTTATAGACTTTCAACCCCGACCTTTAACCACTTACCTTATAGAGGTAATTTACGTTTACAGACAAGTATAATAAACTTATGCCTAACCTTATCTTTTCATGTGTAAGTTTGAGTAAAACCTATAATTCCCTAACTCATTCGTGATATGCATTGGTTGGATGCATATTTAGTTATTCAATATGGCTAGGATTAGGAAATCGATGTTAAGCCCTAAATGGTGGCTCATTACCTTGGTGGGGGAATGTTATATTAGTAATGTTATTTTGTTTATGTGAAGCTTTAGGCCATTGGTTGTAATTATTATACCTCCTAGTCTCCCATATATACAAAGGGAGACATTTTCATTTGAATCATCTTGGCAATTGTACATTTTATGTGGGCATAAGGAGATTTCCTCGAGATGGCTTATTTTCTAAATTTCTCTCTTTTTCAAAGTTGAGTACTTATTATGAGGTTTTTTCTATGCTATATTGATATTTGGTTCTTAACATATGGTATCCGAGCTCAAGGTCTTAGGGTTTCAATGCTACATCTCTGAGACACCTTAGCATTTTAGCTATACCTATTTTTCTAGCGTTTGAGGAAGGAGCGCTTGGAATATATTTAGTAGGCCGGATCAATGTATGTTGGATTAAAATTGTAGCTCCTGAGGCATTATACTTCAGTTACAACACATGCGGAATAGGGTTGGAATCATGTGGTGAGTCATTAAAGGAATTTTCATTTGTAAATTTACATAGCGTTTCAGACCACGAAATATGGAGGATATTCTACAAAAATTAGTAAGGTATTTGTGGTAAACGTTTCATCTACGGGTCATCTTAAACTTTTATATACACCTTGTTTAAGATAGGGTATCGACTAGTCCTATTGACTAGTCTCAAGAAGGATACTCCATATAAAACAATCATAACTTCTTCCAAAGAGTATCTAAATTGAGTGAGACTGATTTCATTTGATAGTGGATAGTCTATAGTATTTATGGTATGAAGTTTAGAATTTTTATATCAATTATTTTGTGCAGGGCATGCTATACAAGTGAGATCTCACGGAAGACCAAAAATCAACAAGTTGTGGGGAAGTTCTATAAATTCCACTTGGCACGTAATTTTTGATCAGGACACAGTGGAATTCTTGAAGAAGAAATGTCAGGAGAACTACAAAGAAGCTTCAGCACCAGGAAAAGAACAAAACTTTGGAGATACAATAGAAGAAAGATTGTCTAGGGAACCACCTCAAAATCAAGGTTCAAAAAGTGATGCTTGGCCAACATGCCACCCAAAGGGAACTTCTACCAAGTAAAGCCTCTAGAAATCCCTACTTGGACTCTTGATGAAGGTGAAGAAATGTGTAGGGGCGTAAATGGTTACAAAATAAGATAGTAACAAAATATGAACTACAGAGATGGAGCTAAGTTGGAGGCAAAGATGGATGGTTTAAAGAGGAGATCATGGAAGGATTAAAAATTTTAGAAGCTAATAAAGAGGGACACTTGAGAAGTGAAAATGTATCCCATGGGAATTCATGATGAGGACACAAGGAAGGTGAATCAGAATGGAGAAATCTAACTTTGGGTTGAAGACCATGTTCCTAAGATCGATGTAGGGAAGTTTCATGGCAAGGGTTCCCTATCACATGGATACTTCAGATGGAGCAGTCTTTGATCTACATAATGTGCCACATACACAAAAGGTTCGTGCTTCTTTGAATTTAGAACCCAATCAATTTGTATGGGTATAGATGGCTTTGTTCTCACAAATCACTTTTCGTCACTTGGGCAATTTTCATGGAATAAATGATAGCACACTATGAGGGATACAAGGGCAATACCTTCTTTAGCCAATTGATAAATCTCAGAACAAAAGGGTTCGATTCTGATACAGTAGAGAACTTCAAGATTAATGAATATAAAAGGTACTTGAGATATTCCATACTAGGCACTTGATTGATGTATTCAGTGGAACTTTAAGAGATAACATTCAACATGAGAGGTTCGAGCTTTGAGACAAATCATTTGTAAGAATGCATTTAATGTGGACAGAAATGTTGAAAGTAAATATATGGCTATAGCTACTAGAAGGACCAATCCTAACATCTATCAGAGAATAATGCTCCTTCTTCTAAAACCTCAACCTACAAGGTTGACACCCTCAACAATTAGGAGGAAAGAAAAGAAAAATTTTATCCTTTAATTGTGACAACAAATACAACAAGGGACATAGGGTGTGGTGAGGAGAAGTTATTCTACATAGAGTGTGAGGAGGAAGAAGAACAAGAACATGAACAAGAACAATCTCAAGATAAGCATTAGAATCAATTTCATCGAAGAGTTGACTCCCATGATATCGTGTAGTAGGTGGCTGGAATTAGCTCTCCTCAAATTACTCAAGATCGAAGGATATATCAAAATAAAAAAGGTAATAGTGCTACTTTTATTCCTGAAGTACTCCTTAATTTCATTCACTATAAAATTAGCCAAGATCTCAATTTCTTTGTATATCCCGGCCACCGAGTTTCAAGTAATGATTAGGATGGAGGAATTCTCGAGGAAAATGCAATAAGATCAATGAGAAATCTTACTATGGGGAATATGTAATTAAAATTCCAATGATTTTATATACCCATGGGTGTGTTGATGTTGTACTAAGGAATCAATGGTTACAATCATTAGGAACATTGGCTTTTTAATTTTCAAGAAGAATTTTTCATGAATTTTTCATTGGAGGAAAAGAAATTGAGTTAAGAGGTATCCTGAGGAAACTCGGTAAGGTGATAAGCTCTAATGGCATGACAAAATTATTGAAAAGGGGAATCAAGGTGTTATTGCACAACTATGCTCACTATGTTCAAACATCTAAGCCATCTATTCCCTCCTAGATCCCAAAGGGATCATTGATAAGCATTCAAAGTACTTGAAGATATTCTGAGGTCTTCACCACTTGAAATCATGATCATGATATTCACCTAATTCACAGGAGTGTTCCTCTAACATCAGGCCATCTGAGATACCTTATGCCCAAAAGAGTGAAATTGAGCATGGTTGAAGAATGTTAGAGGTTAGCATTATTATACCTAGACAAAGTTCTTACTCGGCCGATTGGTAATGGTATTCAAGAAAGATGAGTCATGGCATTAATGTGTCCAGTTATAGAGAGCTCAACAAGATCACTATTAAAGATAAGTTCCCATTCTCATCATTGATGATTCTTAAGATGAACTACATGGAGCAATCTATTTCACAAAGAGTTGGATCTTCATTAGGTATCATCAGAGTGGGAATGAAGGAAGAAGATATCCCAAAACAACATTACGAACTCATGAAGGCCATTATGAATTTTTGGTCATGCCTTTTGGCCTTACAAATGCACCTTCCACATTCCAAGGGTTGGCAATTCCATTTTCAAGCCCTTCCTTGAAAAATTCGTGTTAGTATTTTTGATGATATACTAATCTATAACAAGTCTTGAGATCATGTGTGATGTTAAGCCTAATATTGGCTCATTACCCTTAATTGGGGCATATTAGATTAGTAATGCTATTTTATTTATGTAAGTTTAAGCCATTAGTTGTAATTTAAGATTAGTAATGTTATTTTAATTGTAATAGCCGACTTTAGGCCATTATTTGTAATATACCTCCTAGTCTCTATATATACCAAGGGAGACATTTTTCATTTTAGATCATCTTGTACTTGAACATTTAAGAGGTGGGGTAAAGGAGGTTGCCCCTCGAAGAGGCTTATTATCTGAAATTATCTCTTTTCAAGGGGAGATGAGTACTCTGAGGTTTTATATGCTATATTGATGTTTGGTTCTTAACATATGGTATCCAGGCTCAAGGTCTTGGGGTTTCAACTGCTACATCTAAGACATCGTGGAATTTTTCGCTATAACTTTGTTTCTACAACGTTTGAGAAGGAACAACTTGGAGTATATTTAGAAGAGCGGATCAATGTATGTTGTGTTCAAAATTCAGCTCTGAGGCCTTATAATTTGGAGACCAGCCTATACAAGATAGGGTTGGAATCATCACGAAATGAGTCATTACTTAGGAGGATTTTGCTATAAAACATTTTATGTAATGTTTGAGAACCACGAAATCTAGAGGCCATTTACAAAATTAGTAATATATCTGTGGTAAAGCGTTAAACACGGATCATCTTATATTTGTAGATACACTACATTGAATAGAGTATCGACTGGTTTCTATTGACTAGTCTCAGAATGTGTTCTAGGTAAAACAATCACTTAACTTGCCTGCCTTATTCCATTATCAAAATTGTGTGGGAATTTGGTTGGGTGGATCATGGGTGAGTTTTAGTATTTTGGGTGTGAGTTTCAAAATTTTATATGAATTATTTTTTAATGGGGCCTGTATACAAGTGATATCTCTTGGAAAGGCCAAAAATTGTCAAGTTTTGGGGAAGTTACCGGAAATTCCACTTGGCACAACCAATTTTGATCAGACCTTTGTGGCATTAGAGAGAAGAAATATCGAGAGGAAATACATAAGAGAAAGTTTCATACCTAGAAGAGACCCAAAAGTGGGAGATACAATAGAAGAAATATTGTCTAGCGAACCACCCCTCAAAATCAAAGGTTCAAAAGTGATACTTGGCCAACATGCCACCCAAAAGGGAACTTCTACACCAAATAAGCCTCAGGAAAATCCTACTTGGACTCTTGATGAAGGTGAAAGATGCGTGGGACATAAATGAACTACAAAATAAGATGGATTCAGTGGAAGCTAAGATGGATTCAATGGAAACTAAGATGGATTCAATGGAAAGCTAAGTTGGATACTAAGATGGTTCAATGGAAGCTAAGTTGGACACTAATATAGATGGTTTAAAGGGGAGATCATATGGAAGACACCTGAAATTGAAAATGCATACCATGAAATTCATGATGTGGACACAAGGAAGGTGAATCGAGAATGGAGGAAACTCCAACTTTGGTTTGAAGACCAACCATGTGTTCCTAAGATTGACATAGAGGAAGTTTGATGGCAAGGACCCAATCATGGATACTTAGGATGGGCAATTCTTTGATATCCATAATGTGCCACATACACAAAGGGTACAAATTACTTCTTTATATTTAGAACCTAATCAATTTGTTTGGTATCGATGGCTTTGTTCTGCATAAATCCTTTCGTCACTTGGACAATTTTCGCAGAAGAAAGCGATATCACACTATGAGGATACAAGGGCAATACCTTCTTTAGCCAATTGATAAATCTCAAGCAAAGGGTTAAGTTACGAGCACAATGAGAACTTCCAAATGTTGAACATAAAAGGTAACCAATATTCCGGATGAGCACCTGATTGATGTATTCCTAAAGACTTTAAGACAACATTCAACATGAGGTTAGCCTTTGGGAACCCAAATCATTAAGAATGCATTTAGGTGTAGAAATGTTGAAAGTAAAATCACAGTATGGCTACTAGGAGGACCTATCCTAGCATCTATAGAGAACAATGCTCCCTTCTCCTAAAACACCTCAACCTACAATGTTGACACCTCCAACAATTGGAGGGAAAAGAAAAACAAAGGTTTATGATTTAATTGTGATAGCAAGAATCTACGATGGGAGACATAGAAGTGTGGTGAGAAGAAATTATTCTACATGGGTGTGAGAAGAGGAAGAAGGAACAAGAACAAGGACAAGAACCATCTCAAGTTGAAAACATGAAGCAATTTTAGATAGAAGAGTGACTTACCGATATGGGTGCAATGCATTGGTGGAATTAACACTCCTCAAACCCTCAAGATCGAGAAGGGATACATCAAAAGAAAAGGTAATAGTCCTAATTGATTAAAGCGTTACTCATAATTTCATTCCTAGCATGCAATTAGCCAAAAGATCTCAATTGTTTTATATCAAAGTTCAAGTAATGATTCTGGATGGAGGAACTATCAATTTCTCGGAAAATGCAATAAGATCAATCTTACTATGGGAATGAATGTAATGAATGGTCAATGATTGCTATACCCATGGGTGGTGCAGATGTTGTACTAGGAATCAATGGTTACAATCGTAGGAACAATGGCTTTTTAATTTTCAAAAACTTTCCTTGAAATTTTTATTGGAAGGAAGAATTGGTTAAGGAAGGTATCATAGGGAGGCATTAAGGTGATAAGCCCTAGCGGCATGACAAAATTATTGAAAAGGGGCATCAAGGCATTGTGCACAACTATGCTCACTAGATGTTCAAACATCTAAGACATCTATTCCTCAAGATCTCGAAGGATCATTGATAAGCATTCAAAGTATTTGAGGTATTCCCAAGGTCTCCCACCCACTTTCGAAATCATGATCATTAAATTCACCTAATTCACAGGGGTGTTCCTCTAACATCAGGCCATCTGGATACCCTTATGCCCAAAAGGTGAAATTAGTATAGTTGAAGAAATGTTAGAGGTGACATTATTAGACCTAGCCAAGAAGTTCTTACACTCTGCACCAGTGGTAATGGTATTCAAGATAGATAGCTCATGGTGTATGTGTGTCCAGTTATAGAGAGCTCAACAAGATCACTATTAAAGATAGTTCCCGTGATTGATGAATTGTTAGATGAACTACATGGGGCCAGTCTATTTCAAAAAAGTGGATCCAGTTGGGTATCATCAGTTGAGAATGAAGGAAGAAGATATCCCAAAGCAACATTCGAACTCATGAAGGCCATTATGAATTTTTGGTCATGCCTTTATCCTTAAATGCAACCACATTCCAAGGGTTGATGAATTCATTTCAAGCCCTTCCTTGAAATTTGTGTTAGTATTTTTTTGATGATATACTAATCCTATAGCAAATCTTAGGATCATGTGCAACATGTTGACAAGGTGCTACAACTACTAAAGGAGCAACAACTATATGCTAAACCATCCAAATGTTTCTTTGGGTAAAAGGGTAGAGTATTTGGGTCATATTGTGTATCTCATGAAGGTGTCAAGAGTAGACCTAACAGATTAAAGGCCATGATGAATTTGGAGAGTTCCCATAACATTAAAAATCTTAGAGGATTTTTTGGGGTTTGACAGGTTACTACATAGGATTTGTTGAACTATGGAAGAATAGAAGCACCTTTAATGCACTAATAAGAAGGATTCATTTTCATGGACTCAGAGGCAACTAAAGCTTTTGAACAGCATAAGAGGTGATGTATGCGGCTCCCGTCTTGACCACACCGGAATTCACAAAACCTTTATTGTGGAATGTGATGCCTGGGAAATGGAATTGGTGTTGTCCCTATTGCAAGAAGAGGCTGGATTTTGAAAGTCGACCAATCGAGGGAAGAGACTTACACAAGCCATTTATGAAGAAATGATGGCAATACTACATGTGCATTGAAAAATGGGATCCTTACCTAATAGGTAGGCACTTCAAGGTCAAAATAGATAATGATAGTCTTAAATACTTCTTGGAACAAGACTATCTTGAGGAAGAACACCATAACAAAAATGGGTAACCAAGATATTGGGCTGTTTTCAAAATCCTCTATAAAAGGGGAAGCAAAATGTTGTGGCGGATACACTCTCAAGAAAGGATGAAGATGTGTTGAGGGCTTTGCTTTGTGCTATCTCTCACGATCATCCAACCGATTGGATAATGAGAAACAGGGATGAATGGAAAAATGATGAGAAAAGTGTGGACTCTCATTCCAAAGGTTGCAACAAAATTCGGTGCATGAGATACATTTACATGGAAAAATGATTCACTATGGTACAAAGATAAACATATTTATGTAAGCACATCTAGCAACTCAAACAAAAGGTACTATTGGGTGCATCACCTCTCAATGGGGCACTCAAGATTTTTGAAAACCACCATAGAGTCAAGAAGGATTTTTTTTTTTGGGATGGCCTTAAAACTGATGTTCAAGGTTTGTGGCAAAATGTGTGGTTTTTGCCAACAAAATAAGGTGGAAACAATTAAGACCCCGGTCTTTTTACAACCATTATCCATCCCAGTTAGGCGGGAGAGGAGGTTTCCATGGATTTCATCAGGAAACAGAAATTAGAGGAAAGAGTGTCATCATGAGTGATTTGATAGATAGCAAGTATGCACACTTTTGTGCACTCTCTCATCCCTTCAAAGCTAGTACAGTTGCCACCACATTCCTTAAGAGCAGTTCAAAAGCTACATGGCAGCAAAAGATTGGCCAAGTGACAAAGATCCCATATTCTTTGGACATTTTTGGACAAAATTATTTTTCTTTGGGTACTTTCGATTGGCTCATAGCTCATCCTATCATCCTCAATCGATGAATTGCTGAGAGATAGTAGACAAATATGGAAGGCTACCTTCATTGTTTTTGTCTCACGATAAACAAACACAATGGTTCAAATGGTTACTGTGGAAGAATGGTGGTATAACACTTCCTTTCACCTTTGCAACAAAAATGACACCATTTATGTACTTTATGAATTACCACCCTCCTTCCATCACTTCTTCTCTAAAAGAAAATCTAAAGTTCAAGCGTTAAGAATCACATCGAGAATCAACAACAAATTCTCCAAATCTTAAAAGGACAACCTAACCATACAGCGCAGTCGCATGAAACATGTGAGATCAACATCGTAGTGAAAGTTTTGAAGTAGGGGATTGGATATTTTTAGTTACAGCCATACAAGCGAGATGTCCCTCAAGCAGATAATAAGGATAATAAAGTATCACCCAAGTACTATGGCCCTTATAAGGTGTTGCAAAATATTGGTACTATAGCATACAAATTGGAGCTGCCTTCATCTTTACGAGTACCTCCCGAGTTTTTCCATGTTTCATTCTTAAAAGGTTATAGAAGAATAAAGATCAGTTCAAACTATATTTTGAGAACTTGATGAGGAAGGAAAAATCATATTAGACACGAAGCCATCTTGACACAAAGAAATCTCAAGCCGAGGAATAGATCCATTTCGGTATCTCATTAAATGGAGAAACTACCGGCTAAAGATTCCACTTGGGAAGGGGAGTCTTTTATACAGAAGCATCGAGTTTACTCAAGCGTTGTGGACAACACTTGTCTCAAGGGAGGGCATGTTAGGCCCTAATATTATTACATTACACCTTAATTGGGGCATATTAGTTAGTAATGCTATTTTATTTATGTGGTCTTTATGCCATTATTTGTAATTTAGATTGGTAATGTTATTTTTAATTATGTCGACTTTGGGCCATTATTTATTATACCTCATTCCTATATATACCAAGGAGACATTTTCATTTTGAAACATCTTGTACTTGAACATTTAAGTGGGGTAAAGGAGGTTTGCCTCGAAGAGGCTTATTATCTGAAATTATCTCTTTTTCAGAAGTTGAGTGCTTTCCCTAGGTTTTATATGCTATATTGATGTTTGGTTCTTAACATGTGACATGTTGACAAGGTTCTATAACTACTAAAGAAGAAACAACTATATGCCGACAATCCAAATGTTTCTTTGGAGTGAAAGGTAGAGTATCTGGGTCATATTGTATCTCCTTGAAGGTGTGGGTAAAACCTAACAATATTAAGGCCATGATGGGTGTAGATTCCCCAAAACATTGAAGAATCTTAGAGGATTTTTGGGTTTGGTAGTTTACCACATAAGTTTGTTAAACACTATGGAAGAATAGCATCACCAACCCCAATGACACTAACTGAAGAAGGATGCATTTTCATGGACTCCATAGGCAACTAAAGCTTTTGAACAAGCGTAAAGAGGTGATGTGAAAAGCTCTGTCTTGACCACTCAGGAGACTTCACAAAAACCTTTATTGTGGAATGTGATGCCTTGGGAAATGGAATTGGTGATGTCTAATGCAAGAGGAGAGAATTTGGATTTTGAAGGTCAACCACTCAAAGGGAAGGGACCTCTGAGCCATTTATGAGAGGAAATGATGGCCTACATTACATTGAAGAAATGGCATCCTTACCTATTAGGTAGGCACTTCAAGGTCAAAGCAGATCATGATAGTCTTAAATGTTCTTGGAACAAAGACTATCTTAGGAAGAACACCAACAAAAGCAATTAACCAAGATATTGGGTTATGATTTTGAAATCGTCTATAAAAAAGGGAAGAGAAATGTTGTGGCAAATTCACTCTCAGGAAGGATGAAGATGTGGGGCCTCTCTATGCTATCTCAATCATCAACTGATTGGATAATAGAAACAAGAAATGAATGGAATAATGAAGAAAAGCGTGTGGACTCTCATTCAAAGGTTACCTTGAGGGATTCCAATACATGAGATACATTTACATGGAAAAATGATTCACTATGGTACAAAGATCACTTATATTTATGTAAAAATCCCAACTCAAACAAAAGGTGCTATTGGAATTACACACCTCTATAGTAGTAGTAGAGACTTTTCGGTATTTTTAAAACCCTACCATAGGGTCAGAAGAATTTTTGGGATGGCCTTAAAATGATGTTCAAAGGTTTGTGGCAGAATGTTTGGTTTGCCAACAAAATAAGGTGGAAACAATTAAGACCCGAGGGTCTTTACAACCATTAGCCATCCCAAGTCGGTGTTGGGAGGGTTTCCATGGATTTCATCAGGGGTTTTGAGAGTCTGAAGGAGCGAGTGTCATCATGGTGATTGTTGATAGACTAACCAATTACACACACTTTTGTGCACTCTCTCATCTCTTCAAAGCTGAAATGCAGGTTGTCACAACATTCATGGAGACAATTCAAAGCTACATGGAAGCCCAAAGATTATTGTAAGTGTGAGAGATCCCATCTTAGATTGGAAATTTTTGGACATAATTATTTTTCTTGTTTGGGTACTCAATTGCTCATATCTCATCCTATCATCCTCAATCGATGGGTAAACCCGAGATAGTGAACAAATGTTTGGAAGGATACCTTCATTGCTTTTGTCTTTGATAAACAAACACAATGGTTCAAATGGTTACCTTAGCGAGGAATGGTGAACAACAATTCCTTTCATACTGTAACAAAATGACACCATTTATGGCACTCTATGGATACCACCTTCCCTTCCCATCACTTCTTCTCTAAAATAAAAGTCTAAAGTTCAGGTGGAAGATCACATGAGCATCAACATGAAGTTCTTCAAATATTAAGGACAAGCGACCATGGCACATAATGGTATGAAACAACAAATAGATCAACATCGCGTGAAGAAGTTTTGAAGTAGAGTTAGATTGTTTAAGACTAAAACCATCTGAGACGGATGTCCCTCAAGCAAACCAAGAAGGGATAATAAATTCTCCAAGTACTATGGCCCTTGGGTGTTGCAAAAGATTTCTACTATGGCATACAAATTGGGTTTCATCTTCACGAGTACACCCGGTTTCCATGTTTCAATGCTTAAAGAAGGTTATAGGTGACAAGATCGGAGTTCAAACTATATTTAGAACAGCCCGAGGAAAGAATCCTTATTGTGGAGCCTGAAGCCATCAGCGACACAAGAATTGACAGTGAGGAATAGATCCATTCCAGTATCTCATTAAATGGAGGAAACTATGATAAAAGATTCCACTTGGGAAGATAGGTCTTTTATACAGAAGCATCTAGAGTTACTCAAGCGTTGTAGGCAACAGCCTGGATCTTCACGAGTACACCCAGTTTTCCATGTTTCATTCTTAAAGAAGGTTATAGGTGACAAGATCCCAGTTCAAACTATATTGCCAGAACTTGACGAGGAAGGAAAAATCATATTGGAGCCTGAAGCCATCACTGACAAAAGAATTCGACAGCTGAGGAATAGATCCATTTCAGAGTATCTCATTAAATGGAGGAAACTATCGGCTAAAGATTCCACTTGGGAAGATGAGTCTTTTATGCAGAAGCATCTAGAGTTACTCAAGCGTTGTAGACAACACTTGTCTCAAGGGGAGGGTTATGTTAAGCCCTAAATAGTGGATCATTACCCCTTAATTGGGGCATATGATATTAGTAATGTTATTTTATTTATGTCAGCTTTAGGCCATTAATTGTAATTATACCTCCTAGTATCCTATATATACCAAGGACACATTTTCATTTTGAATCATCTTGTAATTGTACATTTATGTGGGAATAAGGAGGTTTCCCCCTCGAAGAGGATTATTATCTGAATTTCTCTCTTTTTCAAGGCGTTGAGTGCTTATTTTGAGGTTTTTCTATGCTATATTGATATTTGGTTCTTAACAATCGAGGAAGGGGGGAATCATCTCAAGTACCACCAATGTCGGCACCACCACTGCCATCGCCTGATTTAGCTCTCATTTTGCGATCTTTAGAGGCTATTAATGAGACATTAAGGGGAAGCTAGTCAATGGATGTGGAAGTGGAAACCCCACCATATGGAGTGGGTAACCCATAAGTGTCGAGGGATTCATAGGGAGGGCCTCCACTAGGGGACATTACTAGAGAACTAAAGAAAATCAAACTCTCAGATTTTTCTGGGGTTTTTGCAAGTGAACGTCCAGAGACATGGTTGGAAGGAATGACAAGATATTTCTCCTTGAGAGACTATGTTTCCACATCAAAGGTGAAGATAAATATATTTCAATTGAGAAACATTGCCTTGAACTAGTGTGGTAACATGGAGAGGCAGTTGCACCTTACTACAAACACTATCTCTTGGGAACTTTTTGAGGAAAGCTTTCGGAGAAAGTATTTTTCGGCTTATTATGAGGAACAAATGGTTGGAGAATTTCATGCTCTAATTTAGGGAAACCGAATGGTGGAAGAGTACGAAATCAAGTTCATGGAGTTCATAATGTACGTCTCATACATGGATACCAATCAACAGGAATCAGAACATTTTGTGTATGGGTTAAACCCTAAGATAAGGGCTATGGTGTAATACCCCAGTTTTGATCCCCATATTAAATAATGTATTTTGTTAATTTATGAAAGACCAATGTGCCTATGAAATGTATTGGTTCAATCATTATTAGTAGTAAATACATCATTGGTTGCTAGACGAACAAGGACAAAATTTATAGGGGGCTATGATTCCACAAGAGAGGGGGATTGAGGGTCTAAGTGTTTATTTTATATTTTATTTACCCATAATTGTTTTAATGGAGAGGAGTGGTTACATGAGCTTCTTGGGGAAGGCCATGTGGTTCTTGATTTGCAAGTAAATAAATAAACCCATCTTGTGGGTTGTTTGGGGGTTCTTCTTCACTCACTCATTGTTCATTGTTCATGGTTCATTGTTTACACCTTTCATTTTGTTCTCTCTCCATTCATTCTTTCACCCACTCCTCATTCCTCATTCATTTTGATATTGTCTTGGGAAAGAAAAAAAAATGGTTGAAGATGAGCCATGGTTGTTGGAAATATTAATACAACTGAGAGGGGGGGGTGAATCAGTTGTTTATAAGCTTAAACAATTTTACACCTTCTTAACAATTAT
>SNQJ01S0129494.1:0-16892 GCA_010110895.2 Picea sitchensis
ATCATGAAAGCGAGTAAGATCCAAACCATTCAGATGCCACCTCACCATGGAAGTTTCTCCTTCTAGAAGATTCAAGAAAACGCTCGTTTTTCCCACGTGTAAGCATTCTCACACCCTGCCTATAGTGAAACCTACAAATCTCTCGCAACCCAACTATGATGCAACCTACGAGAATTAGTCATTCTCGCACCCTAATGCATAGGCAACCTGGAAACTTCCCTTTTTATAAGGTTTTTACACAGGAAAATGCAACTTATTTTCTTAGGAAAAGTTCTTCTCCCTTCTCTCTTCAGGAACTCAGGCCACTGGCCCCTCTGAAGGCAACAGATAGGTTTACATCATTAACAGTCATAGGGATGATGAAAATAATGTGTAACACTAAACCATGACCAAGTTTTGTTAGCAGATAGGAATTTCATTGATCCACTCTACCCCTTACTATCCACAAGGCAATATATTAGCAGAGTCCTCTAAAAAAATCCTAATAAAGGTCATCAAAAGACTGTTAGAAGACAACAAGAAAGCATAGGATTCAAGGCTCAAGTTTTCTCTATGGGATGACATGGTGACAACAAAGAGGTCTCTCGAAATCTCCCATTTCCATCTTGTATATGGAACTGAAGAATTTTTTCCTTCTCATCTCGCCTTGTCGGTGGCAAAGTTCTTCCAAGACTGTCAGGAAGAGACTGATGACATGATCAAGAGAATACATCAACTGGTAAAAGTGCAGTAGGCTAGGAAGCAACTTCTATATAAGGGACATGAAATTCAATAGAATATCAAGCAAGACTTCGATGGAAAGGAGAGAAAAGAGGATTTCCAGCTAGGAGATCTAGTACTCAAATGGGATGCACCAAATCAGAACAAGGGAAAGCATGGTAAACTTGAAGCCCTTTGGGTTGGACCCTTCAAGATTGTTGAGGCATTTTAAAATAATACTTACAAGTTGAAAAATCTGGAGGGTGATGATGTTTTTGGTGGCCCAGTAAATGGGCACTTTGTGAATTTTTTTTTTGTTTAAAGTCGCAGTCAATGTCCCACCATTGTAAATACCATTCATGTTTTATTATTATTTTGTTTTGTTTTTAATAGAAGACTCCACAACCCAACACTAAGGAACTGAAGTTGTGGAAGGAGTTCTTAGAGCCTCGCAGGGAGGAATCTACCCCCCATGGAGCCTAATGTTATCACATAAACTTGTCAAAACCTTAAGGGTTTGTGGTTTATACCTAAGCCTGTATTTTTGCCTATCTCTCCTCCTTTTGCAGACCTGATTGTAAGTTTTTCTCTCGTCTTGTAGTTTTTCTTATGTCTTCCTTCGTCCATTTGATTGACCTATTTTCTCTAAGACCGATCACTTCTCTCTTGACCTCTGTCACTAATCATTTGTTTTCCTGAGCCCTCAGTCAGTTGTCCAGGTAATTGTTCATAGAAACCACAACCATAAGAACAAGCACAGCACTTAGAGAGGGCTGGTATGGACTTAAATCAAGCGAGCGAGCAAGATCATCTTTCAACAACAAAGATCCATCAGGAAAATCAGATCGATGGCCATCAAGCGATTAGGATCATAGAGTTTCATGAAGTATAGCACCAGAGTTCAAAAATCGTGAGGCCAATCCAGACCGTTTATCTTGGAAAGGACACGTGGCACAAGATTATCATTTCATTGACTCACATAATGGAGCATTCAAAGGGAATATTCATGAGGATTCACGAAATGCGAAATAGCGAAATGATCTAAGTCGTTCATTTCAGGACACGTGGTGCACGATTAGCAATTTCATGGTTTCACCATATGGAGAGGTCAAAGGGAAGAGTCTTTAGAACTCGTGGAATGTGAAATAGAGAAAATATTGCAGCCGTTGATCAAAAGAGAGATCTGGACCATCGAAATCCACTTTTAGGCGTCCAGGTGAAGATCAAATCTGGATTGTTAGATCCGAGTGTGTGAAGGGAGATCTGGACCATTGGGAAAAAGGTATATCAGGGCCATCCAATGTAAGGGGACATGTGTCTCTCAATCCAAGAAATCACAATTTTGTGACTCAGATATTTCAGCATGGGACACAGTGTAAACTCGTGAAACTCAAAGTCGCAAAATGATCTGAGCCATCCAACTAGGGGAGCACGTGGCAGCAGATAAGTGAAATCGTGATTTTTCATTTTATAGGTTTCATCATGGATCAAGACATAAATCCCCGAGTCCATAAATGTTGATATTATCTGGGCCGTCTGATCCAAAGAGACGCATGTCACTCGATCCGAGCGATCACGATTTCACGACTCAGAGATTTCAACATGGAATATAGTGTGAACTCACAAAACACAAAATCCTGAAACGCCTGGGAATTAGGTCCACGATCATATCCCAGGGGCATATGGAAAGCATGGCCAAATAAAGGTAGGAAACTGATTGAGCGACATGCGGATAAATTTGTTCGAGGTGATGATCATGATCGCCAGATTGAAGGCAAATTTGACCGTTGATCGATATGGGTAGTTTCGGGTTTTCGAGCATCAGGATATTTTAAATCAAGGGGAGTGAAAATTCCTGAAATGAAAAATACTGAGATTTCATATGGATAAGAACGAGTTCACGGCCCGTAGTCACATGGGGCAAGAGAGTGGAGACGTGAAAAAGGATGAAGCGCCCAATTTGGTCATAGAGAAAGATCTGTGTGGCCTCGAGGTGCCAGAATTTACTCGAAGGAGTCGCGAGCTCGCCTAGAATGTTTAGGAGTGTCAAGTCTTGTCCTGATCCTAATGAAAGTAGGTAATGAAAATAGAGGGGTGGTTGGAACCTAATTTCATTCCATAAATGGAAAGCATGGAAGAATTGGCCGTGGAGACAAACTGTCAATCGAAATTTCCTGTGTCAGCATATTTTCCTGCAAATCCCATACTGATCTGATCTTGCATCCGACAGAAGAATGCAAGTGTATCTTGACAAAAAACAATGTAGACGCTAAGCCTTAAATGCAATGACTAGAGAACGCTCCTGGTGGGAGCTAGTAGTTCTGAGTATAAATAGTTAGGTTTGATATTTTTTTATGGTCAATGGTTGAGCTAATCTCCCGTATTGTAAAGTTTTAATGAAGCCTCTGGTTCTCTGGTTATATGTTTCCATTTGAGACTTCTTTTTTAATGAAAGTCAACTTTCTTATCATCTCTTTTGCTTTTGATATTGAAGACTTGGGAATGGGTGATCTAGTTGAGTTGTTGTGACTATATTGTAATGTATGTTTGATTGCAATGTTGTTATGACATTTTTCAGTTTCCTAAAGTTTTGGGTTCAGGAAGATCTTGTATTCAAAGCTTTTCCTCCTTAGGTTGTTGGAAGACCCGATGTCCATAGAAGACCTCTACATTTCCTCACCATTTCTTCCCCCTACTCACCCTTTACTACAACTTACTGACTGAAGTTAAAGAAAGACCTCACTTGCTCATGCATTGCCTAGTTGAGATTTTTGAGCTAATGCGATATTTTCTTGAGTCTGTGCCCATTTTACGTCCTTTAATTTATTCATTGTGACATACAAATTGATGGGTACTAGGCTTACCTCTGCTGTAATATAGAGTTGACTTCTAGTGCTAACAAAGTTGATCGGAAAGGTAGAGTCCACGGATCGTTAAAGTAACTCGTTCGGAACGAAGACACTTGTAGAATTCCAACCCTAGGCTGGTCGGGAATAGTTGATATAAGATTGACATCATGAGAAGGAAGTGGATAATCAAAAGTTCCCATCAACGATGGAAACAAACCAACACCTAAGTTGATATTGTCAGGTTGCGGACTATCAATCATCGAGACCGTGGAAGCCCCCGATAAAGGGTCAGGACAGGAGAAGAAAAAATGGTCAATGGTCACTATCCAAAACTCATGTGGAAAACAAAAGAACCTAAAAAGTGTAGCAACCATTGCATGCATCTCATAATTCCAATTCCTTCCTAACAACAGGCTGTAATCGAGAGGCACATCGACCACTTCAACTTCATAACACATGATTTTTCCTCCCAACTACATGGGGAAAGGAGGAATGATCCCATGTGGTTTGAACAACCAAAAGTCAAACTCCGTAATAAAAGAAGGATACAGAGACAAACGAGGCTGGCCAATGGTCGTCCAACATGCCAATGAAATCATGCAAGTTGAGGTTCCCTCGTCAACCACTGTATGAAAAATGTTCTGAGTGAAATATTTTGTGGTATAAGCCACTACTATGTGAAATTCAACATGGTAAGGAAGACGGGGTTTCAAGTCGGTTGGATAAAAAATGATCGCTCTTGGGTTACAACTCTCTATCGATCCCAAGGTGGATACCAAATCTTTTCTCTGCGAATGGAAACTCTGGAGGACTTCCAAAGCAAACATCGTGCAAGGGGTCTATGTCAAAGCTTCCATAATGGAGTAGTTCTGGGTGGCCCTTGCAATTGGATTATGAGAATCCTTCTTAAACACACCTTTTGGGATGTGAGTCATCGTTTCTACCATGACCTTCTCGATCTAGAGAGGATTCAGTGGGTTTGTGGATTCTTTTCCCTTTTTGGCACATTATGGCATTCTGTAATCATGATCCATGGTATCTGTATTACCCTCAACACTCATCATGTAAATATTTATGGTTGGGTTGTTATTGGTAGTCACGGGGGGTCCATGAATGCACCCTTCCGCACTTGAGGATGTTGAATCTTCAGCCATGTTTTTCCAATGTGGAAATGGGTTCATCAGAACAACGGGTTGTTGTTGTGCCAATAGATTCTGAGATTTTTCAAGTCGAGGGAATAGATGAGTCGGGTGGTCTTTCATGCAAAGATTACACAGATACTTCGACTTCCTCTTCTCTTTTTTTTCCCCGCCATCATTATTGGTAGTGTTTTTATCCCATTTACCCTTGTTTTTCCATTGTTTCTTCTTTCCCTCAGGCTACTGGTTTTCCTTCGGGTTCATAGACTACACACTATGTACGTCCAACATTTGGGTAGGTGGAACAACCGAACTCGAGGTCTGGATGGCCACGGTCTATTGTATCAACAATTGTTGAAATTTATTTGACAATAGATCAGTGGAATTTCCTTGTGCTGAGCCCACAATACCATCGACATGGGATCTAGAATTTTGCTTGGCCTTATCAAGAATAGACTGCAACGCATTTGGAAAAATATCATAGAGCATGTAGGACTGAGAGTAGATCAGTTCAAGATATTGTGCTCTCATTATTGCCTCCTCTTCTGAAAACACTCTAGAAGTTGTTACATCTTTGGATATGCAGGCAACCAAAGATTCAGGAACTATTCAAGAAAGAAAGAAGGAAGGACCTGGACCTTAATTAATTTATTTCAACGCCTCCATTCTCGGATATGATCGAGGATATGGTCGAGCTTGGTTTGCTCAAAGTTGGCCAGTAATTTGGTGTCAGAATTGTATCTCATAGATAACTGGAAATGGTTCAAGAATACCATTTCCAAGTCATTGAAGTAAGGGTACCTCGAGTGGTTGAGCTCAATATACCATTTTGCAGAATCCCTTATAAGAGTGCATTGAAAAAGGTGCAACTAGATGGATTCGTCCCTCAGTGAATTTGATGAGCACCATAAATGGAAATTCGTCACATGATCACTTGGATCCTCGCCAGGATTGCCTTCAAATTTCAGAATATATAAGGGAAACTTAGTCGACATGGGGGGACAAAACATATCATCACAAATTGGGTCGTTTAGTAATCTCGACAAGTCTGAAAGATGCATCGTTGCTAGAAACGGTAGTTTAGGTTGTGTACTATTTACATGAAAAGAGGGTCCTAGAGTTTGACTTGCACCAGGTTTCCAGGAAAAGTTGGACTGTTGGCCAAGGTTTTGGTAGAAACTGTGGACTTGAACAACATAAAAAAATTGCATCTCTTGGGGTATCATCGGATGACTCTTGTAATTGGATGACATAGCTTGTGTGGGGATTTCTCCCTGCATTATGTTCCAAGGATTTTGGAAGGGGATGCCCCCAACTGATCCAACAGTCATAGGTATGGAGCCTTTCCCAGGGTTCCATTGTGCCTGGAAGGGGTTTCCCTTGACTGACATCCCTTGCATGGGAATTGATCCCTTCTAAGGATTCCAAAGAACTTGTGTGGAGAAAACTCTAGTGGTCACTCCTTGTGAATAAATAGTACCCTGCACTAAGTTCTGTTGCCCAAAACCAAGGTTTCCCTAGACGAGACAACAACCAAACAAATTTTTTTTTTCCCAAATGCATCGAACAACGAGAACGACACAGATCCCACCAGAGTTATATAATACAAAGGTCCTAAACTACCTCCACCAAACAAGATATAATTAATGTTTGACCCGATTGGTTGCTAAATATCACCACCAAGCGAAGGGGATGAAGGAGGGATATGACCCCCACCATAAGGGATAGCATCAAAGGGGATTGAAGCACCCCCAATTGACCCTTGCATGGATCATTTGAGCTCCCTGCTCCCAGACCCATGTTCTATAAGGTAGAGTGGGTAAGAACTGTGTTTGAATTAAAGTCGGGCATCCCATATGAGAAGGGAGGGCCCATCGCACTCTGAGTAAATGGAGTAGTAGTCGACGTTGATAATGGGATCAGACCACTTCCTGAAGTTGAGGGAGTCAAAACCATTGTGGTTCAGACAGACGAAGGTGGGAGAGGAGGTAGGATGCCCCCTGCGGTAGTAGTCATAACGAGAGTATAAGGACTCCTGGATGAAGTAGCAACATTCACTTCCATTTCCGCTTGTAAGAATAGCTGATGCTCTGAAGGTGTCACCTCAGGAGGGACAACTTGAATTAAGATCGACACCAACAAGTTAGTAATTCAAGGGTTGGTTGGCCTGAGAGCCTCTGCCTTAAGGTAAAAAATGGTAATCTCCTCCAGATTTGAAAAGTATCCTCATGGAACAGGCTCTGGCATAGTTTCCTATGGTCTGGTCGCTTCGAACGACCCTTGTTGGTCAATTCTTCATCGTAATGGTGGTAGAGGTGGCTCCAATGTAACTAGTGACAGGCCCTGAAGCCTTCATGACCGATGGATTTGTTGATATTCCACCTTGTGAAATGATCAACCGACACAGTAAGGCTTACCTAGCATTTAAACGCCAAGTACACACTAAAAAGTTTCCAAAAGACAAATCAATAAGTTGATTATCTAGTAGGAAGGAAAGTTACGCCAATCGACACTAGAGAAACTAACTGGTGTAAGTGAAACTCAAACATGAAAGAACCTTTCAGGTATACTTTATGAAGCGCGATCCGACGTCTGCCCTAGGTACCACGTTATACCCCCACAGTCACCCATGTAAGTCCCTAGAATATGGGAAAGTAAGTTTCCATCTTATAGTCAATCTCCAGGCATGTACAATTGACAGTCTGAGGGATCACAATGAGCAGGATAACAAGTCTGAAGCATATCAAGGGTATCAAAATAAAATGGTCTGGAAGACAACAGAGGATTATGAATGGATTCTAGGTCCACGAAGCTTCGTATGAAAATGTAGTCGGTATTACTCCCTAGAGAGACCCTCAATATGTGTTCCCCACTACGTTCAGTCCATCTTTGGAGGGGTTATATTCGTTGCCTTTCCTCATGCGACCTCGTGTTTATCCCATGTGTTAGAGGGGGGTCCCAGATAAATTTTACAACACTATAATTAAGCACTCCCTAACTCAGACTCCAATGTTTGATTTAATGACCTTGAAGAGTTTCCTCTCCAACCTAATTCAAGGCCCTAAAACTCTAAACTAGTTTGTGGACCCTACAAACAGAAAAGTCTAGTGTATTTTAGATTAAGCGTTCTTTTTAAAGGCTTGATTTACTCATAAGGTATGGTGGTGAAACTAATGGTGTTATAAAGAGATGAAAAAGAGGAGAAAATTCAATCACTTGAAAGAAAAATTACTTCAAATTCAAAATCAAACCTTTGTAACTAACTCTTTGTAAACACAAATTTTCTTAACTAACTTCTCAATATCTTTTAAAAAAACCTAAAACTTGCTTTCGCTTGACTACAAGCCACTTATGTTTCAAGAAATAAATAAAAACTTGAAAAAGAAACTCATTTTCCTTTTTGCAAATAACCAACTCTAACTACTTTACCAAATTGAAATGAAAATCTATTTTTTTAAATGCTTTAAAGAGAAAAACTGAAGTAAATCTTTTTCTTTTTTCAAAGAAAGTAAAAATTATAAAAATAAAACTAAAACAAGATTGGAAAATACCTTTATCCCACTGTGGATCGCAGGGATTCAATCAAGAAAACAAGAAGGTAGATCTTCAACTCAACAACTTGCTTAAAACCTTTTTAAGGGTTAACATAAGAAGACCAAGAAAAAAAGTAAACTAGACTCTATACCTAGGGTATGGTTGTAAATAGAGACTCTGGACTGATCCAAGAAAGCACTAAGAAGTGTGAACTTCAATCGGGAAAGAGGAAAATTCCCTCTTTTTCAAAACCTTTCCTGAAACAAAGACGTGGGACGTTACATTGGCATCCTGCGTATGTACGTGGTTTGTTTACTGAGTAGAGTGCATATGTATGTGGGCTGACCCAAGACAGGGTGTGTACACCTCTGTATGTTTCCAAAAAATGAAAATACCACGAAGTCTTACAGGGAAGGGACAACCAGTATGCACCCTGAAGGTGACCAAAATCCCTTGACAGACTCAGAAAAATTGAAAGAAACTTGAAAGGAAAACAAACCAATCAAACAACCCCAAAACCCCTAAAAACCCCTAGAGGCTTCCCCACTATGGTCGTTAGTTCTTCTAGCGGGAAAACCCCCCTTTAACTACACCATGGTTTAATATGTAGATAGAGAGAATAACCATCTAAAATTCAATCAATTTTACTCTACCCCAAACATACCAAAAATAATTTAAAGAAAGAAAATAAGAGAAGAGATCGGGTAACTATGCCTTTGATCCCACATCTGGTGATGATCTCCTCAAGCTTGGAAGTTCCACTGACTACACGTCTCCTCCCAAGGTTGAACTGCATCCAAAGATAGGAAAACAAGAACTACAAGCATGCTATTCTATCCATAAGTTAGGGTTAGATATTAAATCATAAGTATAAATCAATAAAAATACTGAATATACCATCATTTGGGTCAGGAAAATGTAATTCTTTTATTCATCATACAAATATTATACCTTATAATCTGAGTCGACCATTGTTCCATGAACATGCTTCGAGATACTCTTTACCATGATCCAAGTGCACCTTGAATGGACTTCTTATCTCAACTTTCTGATCACCTCTATGTAAGGGAATGGTTTAAATGGAGGAAAAAGGGGATGATGAGGGAATGCTGAGGCGACATTTTAGAAAAGGAAGCCATATATTAGGCAAGGAGAGGAAGTGGAATTGGGTAGAGTTTCACTATTATTATGCTTGGATGTGAAATTAGACCCCAACACCTCCATTTATATGACAAAAGTATGGTTATTCAGTTGGGTGATGGGATATAGCAGGTGGATTAGTTGGAAAACTTCCAACAACCCGTGAATTTCAATGAATTCCTTGCAACTTTTTAATTTTTGCAACTTTTGCAAGTATACGTGGGATGTAATGGTTCAATAGGCATATGTATGTGATTTTTAGTGGTGCAATAAGCATATGTATGCGGGATGTAATTGTAACTATTTTTAACCTGCATAGAATATATCTAGATAAACAATAATACACACATTTGCAAAGAGAATAGGAGAAAGAAGAAGAAGGAGAGAAAGAATGAAAGAATTCTCATTAACCATTATGAATAATGAATAATTTACACATGATATACTCTATATAAATCAATGAGTGCGCACTAGAGGAGAACCAATGTGCCATAGTGGTGGTCTAGAGTGATATGGACACACACGAGTAGTTACAGGAGTGAACTGCCACCTAGTCTAGTCTCTCAGGCAGTTATAGGAGTGAACTGCCACCTAGTTGAGTTAACTAGTCAACTAGTCTTTCGTTAACTGACTGAAAAGAGAGTAGTGAGGAGTTAACTCAGGGAATAAAGACTAATGTGCTAGTTTGGTGATGATCCCAAGGAAATTTCGAATTAGCATGGTGATGATCCCAATGTTGCATGGTGATAAAACCAATGCTACATATAAACTCAACTCAACTAGTCAAACTGAAGTGTCAACTGAAATAGAATATTATCCAGGTGCAATATCTCCCCTAAAATATAGGAGACCAGATAATGAATAATTTTGACTAGTAAACAAGGAAAAACCTTAGGAGAAATAAATCCTAGGTGTGTGTGAAGTAACTCCAACACCCCCCCTGAACATCACTATGCTGAAAATAAAGAATGGGTCTCGACAATGAGGCCATGTTAGGTACCCAAATACAAAATATACACTGAAAATAAATTGAGGAAAAAGTGAAAAAATCATGGGAAAAACCCCCCTTCAAGGTACAATGTATGTAAAAATAAGAACTATAGTTGCTAGGCAAATGTGTCCTTCACTCCAAGACTACTTCACAGAGAATGGAACTTATGCTCAGTGAAGATCTTGGTGAAGATGTTTGTTATTTGTTCTACTGAAGGAAAAAATTGTAAGTCGATGATCCCCTTGTGTACTAAGTCCCAGATGTAGTGCATGTGGATCTCGATGTGCTTCGTCCACTACCTCTGCACTGGATCTCTGCAGAAATTCAGAGTGCTCTGGTTGTCACACTAGATGATGATCGACTGATGAAACTGAATGCAAAAATCAATGAGAAAATGTTGTAACCACATAGCTTGAATGGTTATGTTAACTACCCCTTTGTACTCTGCCTCAACTAAAGATAGCGAAATGGAATCTTGCTTCTTGCCTGACCAACAGATAGGTTCAGAACCAAGATTGAGTGAGTAACCATATGTGGACTTGTGATTAGTGCTATCGCCAACCCATTCAAAATCAGTAAACCCGATGAGATATAATGTAGAGTGTTCTTCATAATGAATCCCAAAGGTGATGGTTCCCTGTACGTATCAAAGGATACACTTTGTAAATTTCCAATGTAGCTCATGTGGCTCCTGCATGAACCTAGAAACTGTGCCAACTGCATATGAGAGGTTTGGTCTGGAGTATGTGAGATACAACAAGATCCCCACTAGCTATCTGTACATTGTGTTGTCAACCAGTGGAGTCTCCCCACCATCCTCAAGTTTGACTCCTCATAGGAAAGGAGTCGGAGTAGACTTGCAGTCTATCATGTGAAATCTCTCAAGGAGATCTCGTGCATACTTGGCCTGAGATAGTTTGATGCCTGATGCATCCTGACTGATCTCGATTCCAAGGAAGAAGTGTAGTGGACCCATGTCCGTCATAAAAAACTTATCATGTAGAATCCTCTTGACTACAACGATCGATGAATTCGATCACCCGGTGATCACCAAATCATCGACATACAAAACTAAAAGTAGAAGTGAATCAGTCATCCTGAGCATGTAGACATTCATGTCTAATTTACAATGTACAAAGTTCAGTGACAACAAGTAGGAATCCATCTTGGCATACCATGCCCTTGGAGCTTGCTTGAGGCCATAAAGTAACTTCTTCAGTCGACATACCAAAGATGAGTCCTACATAAATCCCTGGGGCTGATCCATGTAGATCTCCTCAGAGTATCACCGTGAAGAAATGCATTATTCATGTACATATGATGGAATTCCCATACCTTGGTTGTCGCAATGGTAAGTGCCAATTGTATGGAATCCATCTTCACTACTGGAGAGAAGGTCTCATCATAGTCAATACCATGAACTTGCTGAAATCCTTTGGCAACAAGCTTGGCTTTGTATCTGCTGATCTGTCCATCCGATCTATTCTTGGTCCTATAGATCCATCTAAATCTGACAAGTTTCTTCCCAAAAGGAAGGGGAATCAGATCCCAAGTCGGGTTTTCAAGGAGGGAGTTGTACTCCTCCTGCATGGCGAATTCCCAAAAGGGATTTACAACAGCCTCACCATAAGAATTTGGATCTGAAAACTGAACCAAGAAAAGATGCCTAGAGGGAAATGGTTCAGTGGCAATGAGTGCAACATGAGGCTGCATGAAATCAGATCGAGTCATCCTAGTATCGGTTAGATCACAAATGAAATCCCTTTCATCCTAAAGAGTAGTGTGTTCCCACTTGGCCCTCTGCTCTGGTTCTACAAGTGCATCTATATTCTCTGACTCTGCATCTGACTTTACTGAATTTGAATCTGAATCATTTGATTCCTCTAAATTAGAACTCTTGTCTAAAGAAGAGTCGATATGTGCATGCTCATCATCTTGGACGGTTGGAAGAGTGGTGTCTGCATACGGCTAATGAGGTACATGCGAGACACTTTCCTCAAATTGGACACTTACCTCAATGATGATCTAGTCCAAGGAAAGATAAATAAGTCGATATCCCTTCACACCATCGGGGTATCCAACAAAAATGCACTTAGTGCTTTGTGGATCAAGTGCCTTCCTCTTTTCAGAGGGAATCTGATCCCATGCACGTGAATCGAAAATGTGAAAGTGGGTCACTTCCGGTTTGAGGCCCCTCCAAGACTCATAGGGGGTCTTATCCTTGACAGATCTATGGGGAGATTTGTTTTGGATGCATGTTTCACAATTAAGTGCTTCAGTCCATATTATCTTTGGTAGTGATTTTTCATGCAGCATGCAAGATGCCATCTCCTTTAGAGATCATTTTTTCTGCTCAACAACTCTGTTTTGTTGTGGAGTATAAGGAACTATGTGTTGCAACTGAATCCCTGCCTCATGGAAAATATTATTGATCTCATGATTCACATACTCTCCCCCATTATCATTTCAAAGGACTTTTATCTTCTTTCTGGACTGTGTCCCAACCAGGGCTTTGAAATATTTGAGGTGTTGAAAGACCTCGGATTTTTTCCTGAGAAAGTAGATCCATGTAAAACGTGATAAATCGTCAACAAAAATGAGAACAAACCTCACTTTATTGATCGATAAATGCGTAAAAGGACCTGTGAGGTCACTATGGATCAGATCTAAAGGTCCAGAGGCTCTCTGAGACTTTCCCTTGTCGAATTTCTCTTCAGGGTGTTTCCCGAGAACACATCCCTCACACACTCCCTTTGAGAAATGGATGTATGGTATACCATCAACCAATATTTGTTTTCTAAGTTGTTGCATGTATCTAAAATTTAAATGTCCAAACCTTTCATTCCATATCCTACTACTTTCATCAGCATGAGTAAGCAGTAAAGAAAAATCAGGTTCAATGAATTCAAAAAATATATTCAATCTAGACTGATGATTTTCCTCACCAGTAGAAACCCTGGAGTTGGTTTTCATGTCGTATATGTCAACAAAATTTGGTGTGAATATTCCTTTCTTTCCGGTGCCATAATTCATCATCTGATACATGGAGAGAAGGTTGAAAAAGAGATTGAGAACATGCAACACATTCTCGAAGCTTCTGTCGGTGAGTTCAATCCTTCCTTTGTTGGTGACTTCAACAGAAGACTTGTCCCCCATCAGAATAGGAGGACCTTTGAATGCATCCAAAGAAGAATATACTACTTTTGAGGAAGCCATGTGATGTGATGCTCCTGAATAAATGATCCAAGCATCAGGAGAGGAGTTGATTGCAATTAAGGCATGGCTAGAATTTATTTTCTTCGAATTCATATCTTATGGCTTCTTCTTCTTGGCACCCTCGAGGATGCGATCTCCAAGGTTGTTGTTTTGAATTATTTGAGACATCATATCTATTTTTTTTTGCATGCATGCAGATTTCGAATGGAATCCTTTGTGATAGTACATGCATTTCTCTCCTTTTCTTCCCTTTTCTCCTTTGGATTCAGAGGCATCGGTGAAGGGTTTTGTGTACCCTTCCTTCTTAGGATGTGAATGAGATTTAAATTTAAATTTATCTTTATATTACTCATATTTGTGGCTTCCATCATGCACAGTGAGTGCATGGACCCTTGGGCCTTTGAATGTGCCCATGTTTATGAGCTTGGTTTTCTCTTGTGTCAAGGATTCGATAAAGTCCTCAAGAGAAGGCATATTCTAGGTGGCTCCAGAGGTGAATCTAATAGTATGGAATGTAGATACAAATATAGAGAATTCAAGACCAATATTGGAAAGAATGGTGAGAACCATTTGTTTCTCCTCCTTCGATTTATCAACCCCACACTTTTTTAGTTGTGATAGTAAATCCTTGAATTTTGCAAACAAATATTGGATATTATCGAAGATTTTTGGATCTAATGTGAGAAGCTCCACCACCATCATGTGTCCCCTCATCTCATTCTATTTTACAAAGAGCCCTTCCAAGGTGGTATAGGATTCATTGGGAGTCTTACAGGAATATATGTGAAAAAGGAGATCGAGAGAAATAAGACTGCAAATTGTTCCAAGTGCCTCATCCATGTGATTTAAGTACTTGGATTTTTCTATGTCTAATTTTGGTTTTGTATCGGTATTCAAGGTTAACCTATACATCCCTCTGGTTTGGAGATGTATGACTATTTTATCCTTCCATGCAAAATAGTTGTAAGGTGTAAGAATGAATTCTTTTTGGAATTCCATCTTTTTGTTGTCTTCAATATTTTGTACCTGCAAAAAATTTTGGTGTATATTTTTCTTAGCATTCCATCGACTTTGATACCATGTAAATTTGTTGAACATGCACATAATATGTCTATCTAAACAATAATACACACATTGCAGAGAGAATTGGGGAAAGAAGAAGAAAGAGAGAAATAATGAAAAAGTTGTCATTAACCGTTATGAATAATGAATAATTTACACATGATCTACTTTGTATAAATCAATGTGTTGGACACACCGACCACACTTACAGGGGGGTTGAATGAGTGTGGGGCTCTTTTTCCCAAAACTTCCCTCTTTACATAAAACTCCCTAGTTAACATTCAACATTTATTCATTACCCATTGTTGTCATTTATAACCAGTTAGATGTGAACATATATCAGTAACATATATCAACAACACATATCATCAATAAGTCATCAACATAAGGAACACAAAGAACACAAGATGTATGTACAATTTTTCTTTTTATTATGGACAACAATCTGGGGGTTTATCAACAACAACTGAATAGAGTACAACTCTACAAGAGCACCAACTCTATAATGCAAGAGTCATCTTACACCCTCAACACCAACTAAGATGAGGCAACAATACTCAACATATATCAATCTATCAACAATTGCACGACCTGTCAGTAGTGCAACTAGCGTGTGCACGCGCCCTGGCTCATTATAGCCCACGTATGCATGCAACCAATGTATACAACAAACTGTGTATACCTTCTGAGATGTTAGGGTTTATCCTTCAAGATCAACTCAGATCATCTACAAACAATATATCATTCTCTTCTATCTTTGACTATCCAATCTGACCACCAGCCAGTCACAACACATCCAAGCTCTCCAATAGCTTTCTCATGCTCCACAACAAATCAATATGAATGTTATCTCAATCATGTATAAATAGCTAGTATACCATAGCAATCATGACACCACTGAATCACAAGAGTATTGATCACTCCATCAACCAAATCAAACAAACTAAACCATATCATAGAATCCATACCAAGAATTACCTAAGCATTCACAACACATAAAAAAATAGTATCCATCAAGACAATAATGTAACCATACCAGTGTCCTAGTGATAGATATGAGCCCATAGAATGAAGATCTGGAACCTGCCTTATCATCCAAGAGCTTAGCACTAGATCAAACACAAATCTACATGATTTTATCCACTATACACTCCTTGTACATAGTCTTCCCATGTACATACTCACCCTATACACAACCAACCCATGTATACCTTCAATGTACACACACCCTATACATAGATAGCCTGTGTGTGCATAAGAAAATAGGGTTTTCTGTCAATCCTAATTTTTTCATCAAGATCTCTGACATTGTCGAACCTTTGATGCATCCATGAGATCCTCTTCTCTCTCTCTTCCTCAGAATATATCTTCAATCATGCTCAAGAGATCCACACCAATAATATGCTCTCACAAGAAGCTCTCCATCAATACTCAAAAATATATTCACAATAAGATCTCCATTGATCCACAAAAAGGATGATCTACAAGAGACCATAGCTATCTTATTTATAATTTCATCCTCTAGGTCACTTAACCCATTTTTAAGTCACTTAACCCATTTTCCTTATTTTAGGGTTAACCACTTTCCATAAATAGAAATTTCTCCAATATTTTATCATTTAAATATTCCTTCTTGATTTTGTCACTTCTTTATCATTTAAATAATGATTTCTTCTTTTAGGTCACTTTGACTTCTTTGACCTTGGGGGATTCAAGTCTTCATATGGGGGTCCTCCAACTTCATAGGGACATAACTCTCAAACCATGAGAGTTATGTGACATTCCACATACCATCGGAAATGGCATGACAAGCACTATCCATCTAGGATAGTTTCACCAACAACTTCATTGATCTTCATCTCATTATTTCACATAAAAGCATGGGTCCTCCAACCATTCTTCTAGGATAACTCAATCCACAAAGCGTCTTTCCATGAGGGATTTCACCATAAGGGAACCACTTTGGAGTTCATCCATTTGTGCACCTTATCAATCATGATAAGACAATAATGAGTCATATTTTCATCAAGCAAACTATGCATCATCATGTATCAATGACAACTCATTGATCCATCTTCATCTATGCATCATATCAATTATCCATACTTATCATTTGGTTTCCACTTTGACATCTATCACTCTCATCAAGGACAATACATATACATTGTTCATCAATCATCAATCAATCAATTACTTGACATCAATCAATCAAACCATTTGCATCAATGACACATGATCCAACAATCTCCCAAATAATCAAAC
>SNQJ01S0129494.1:26073-46667 GCA_010110895.2 Picea sitchensis
GTGAGTGCAGTTGGCAGTTTGATGTATGCAATGGTCTGTACTAGACCAGACATTTCACATGCAGTGGGAGTTTTGAGCAGGTATATTTCAAAACCAGGGAAGGAGCATTGGACAGCAGTAAAAAGGGTTTTTAGGTATTTGCGTGGCACTGCTAGCTATGGATTGTGCTACGAAGGAAGACCGGGATTGGATAGAGTGGTCGATATACATGGCTTTGTGGATGCATATTGGGTTCGAGATTTGGATTGTAGGAGATCCACAAGCGAGTACGTGTTTAACCTGTTTGGAGGAGCAATAAGTTGGATGAGCAAAAGACAGGCTGTAGTGGCACTTTCAACTACAAAATCTGAATACATGGTAGCCACTCATGCAAGTAAAGAAGTGGTATGGTTACAAAGATTGTGTTCAGGTATTGGGTTGGTACAAGAAGCTGTAAGGATAGAGTGTGACAGTTAGAGTGCAATTTTCTTGGCAAAGAACTCTGCTTATCATTCAAAGACAAAGCACATTGATGTTCAATATCACTTTGTGAGAGACATTATTGAAGAAAAGAAAGTATCATTGATGAAGGTGGACACTTTGAAGAATGTTGCAGATTCATTAACAAAATTTGTGAGCAGTGAGAAGTTCTCTTGGTGTAGAGGATCCATGAGCATTGTTTCCCTGGATTGTTGACTATGTAACACTATAACCCCCTGTGTGCAATGAAAACAACAAGTGGGAGAATGTTGGATATGTGTTATATTCTTTGCACGAGTAGTAGTGTTTGAGAATTTGCGCCAGACGCGCAGGGGGGTTAGAGGGGGGAGGAGCCCCCCGTGAAGGGGTTCGGGGGCAACGCCCCCGAATTTTTTTTTTCGCACTGGGACAACATATTTCTGGGATGACATATTACCGGGACGACATATTTTCAGGACCACATGATATTTAGGTGGTTTTTTGGCACATGGTTTTTTGACTATGGTTTTCTATTTCCAGTTAAGGAATTATGGTTTTAGACTAATCCAGGTCATTGGGTTAGGTTTTTGGATGCTGCTGGCTCCTATATGTATATTGTATTGTAAACAATATAACACAATGAATGAATATAATATATGCTGGTTTTCCCGGTTTGGGTTTCCAGGGGAAAAATCTCTGTGTAGTGTTTGCATTTTCCATTGTATCTTTTCTATTCTTTTTTGAATATATGTTTACAGTAGAAATTGTACAAGTTTAGAATTTACAAGTTGATGTTACTCTAAACATACAGATTATTGGTTCGTTGATGTATCTGACAAAACCAGGCTAGATATATTTTTTTCTGTGAACACCTTGACTAAGTATCTGGACGATCCCATAAGTGTTCACCTTGTAGTTGCAAAGCATGCGATGAGATACCTTAAGGATACGTTGGAATGTGGCCTCTATTATACTAGAGAATGTGGCTTCATATTGTATGGGTATACTGATTCAGATTGGACTGGAAGTGCTTTAGAAAGAGAAATAAATTCAGGATGTTGTTTCAGTTTGGGGTCATCCATGACTTCATGGAAAAGCAGGAAAAAATCTAGTATTTCTCTCAATATGATAGAAGCAGAGTACATTGTAGCATGTTGTTATAAAAAAAGGATCACGGAGCAATAAAATAAAACAAATGTGGAAATAAAACACAAACGATACATAATAAAATAGAGACACAGATATACATGGTTCACCTAGTGTGGGCTACATACACCAGAGAAATTTCCAGGTCCTTCCTTTATTATTATCCATCAAATGAAGGGATACAACCTACAAAAAACCCGCTATAACTTTCTCTTAATTCTCTCATAGTCTCCTATCTTAGAATACAATATTCGCCATGATGCATAGCCACAATATATTTCCCTCATAAAAGAGGGTTGTCTTCTAGGGGAAAAACCCTAACATAATTTCTATTGTTAGACCTGCTACCTTATAATGAATGTTCCTTATTTACAATGAAATTACAATATACATTTACAAGACAATTTTTCCTTCAAGGGCTTCGCCCCTAAACCCCCAAACCTCACAGAGGGGGTAACCTACCTCTGCACTCCCCTGTGTGGAAGAGTGTACATTATTCTGTAGTGTAAATTGTTCATGGGGTATAAAAACAACTGAAAACAAAGACCTTTGAATCAGGAAGATGATCAGGCTCCACAACCAACACATGCTTCACTAATTGTGAAGCCATATGGCTTCAGAAGTTGTTGAAAAGTCTATCTAACCTAGAGATGGAAGCTACCATGATTCTATTTGATAATTAGAGTTGCATAAAGATGACAAAGAACCCAATGTTCCATGATAAGATGAATCACATAGAGATCGGGTATCACTACAATTCATGACATGGTGCAGAAGGGAGTTGTAAAGCTCCAATATGTTGGCACATATGAGAAGGTTTCATATGTGTTGATTGAGCCTTTGTCTCATGTGAAGTTTGAGTACTTCCGAGACAATCTTGGTGTAGTCTGAAAGGACCTCCCTCAAAAGGGTGAGTGATGTTGATTTTATATGCCTTAGCGAACAATGGGTAACTCAGTTAGGATTTTATATCCTAGGGGATTGATCATCCCTAGGCATATCGTGAAGGTCTGATAAGGACGGTCTGCCAGAGTACCTGTGCATGTATATGCCATATTTGGTTAGTAGTGGTAGGTTAGTTAGGATTTTATATCATAGGGAATCTTATGATTCCTAGGTAGATCTCGAAGGTCTGGTAAGGACATTATGTTAGAGTACCACGTAGTATCTTGTTAGGATTTTATATCCTAGGTAATCTTATGATTCATGGGAATATATTGAAGTTTTGATAAGGATGGTTTGTCAGAGCACCACAAATGTTGTTGATGCACCTGCCTCATTTTGTTGCCACATATTGATGTTGATGTTCCAGCTTCATGTTGTTGATGATGTTGATGTTCCATATTCATGATGATCATGATGTGATGATGTTACTCCAATTCCATGTTGTTGTTCCAACTTTGTGTTGTTGATGTTGATTTTCTAGCTTCATGTTGTTGAGGTTGTTGTTCCAGCTTCATGTTGTTGATGTTGATGTTCCATATTTGTGTTGTTGATGTTGATGTTATAGCTTCATGTTGTTGATGATGATGATGTTACTTCAGCTACGCACTACAGATGATGATGATGAGAAAAACTTCCAATGATCTACATATATGACCAATAGTCTTCCTAATGTTGATGACGATGTCCCCTCCTCTTGATGTTGCATCAAGTCTAGTCAATTTCTATTGATGTTGTCACTAGAATACCCTTCTTGTTAAGGGGGAGTGTTGAAATATTGTAACTTTGAAGAATATTCTACCTAAGAGAGAGTTGAATAATATTATTATATTATATTTAATTAGGCCCTATTGAGCCTTAGAAAAAGTCGGCCCTATTGTGCCTTGACAGTTAAATGTAAATTAAGAGGGTAAAGTGACAGGTCAGCCCAGACCTAATTATAGGATGGAGACACCACTATTTATAAGACAGGCCAATGCCTTATTTGGACACACAACATCCATCTCTGCAGTGCACAAGTCTTGGAGGAGAAACTGTTGCAACTGGGGGTGACGTCAAGGAGGGTTTTGTTCTATCTCTTGGTATTTCTTGGTCAAGTAGTGTTCTACTCTTCCTAGTGAAGGAGTAGAGGAGGATCCTTTGTTCGGTCTTTGGTCTATCTATATTGAGGATTTTGTTTTTGGGTTTTCTCCCCCATGAGGGTTTCCCATGATAATGTACATATCTCTATTGTTTATGTGATTGTCTCTCTTTCAGTGATCTTATTTACGCAACTAATGTGCTAAATAATTGTAATAATAAAGAGGAATTGTAATTGCCAGTTGTATAAGTAAAAATTCAACAAAAGGATGGGACTTAGAGAATGTGTATCAACTACAAATATTTAAACAAGATCGCACTCAAGAATAGCTACCCTCTCCCCATGATTGATGATTTGTTAGATCAATTGCATCATTCCAAGTACTTCACCAAGTTGGATCTCAAATTGAGATACCACCAGGTACATGTCAAAGAATAAGACACCTCATAGACCACCTTCAAGGAAAGGAAAGTTTCGTATGAATGGTTGTCCATGAATTTTGGTGTATGTAATGCACCAGCTACATTTATGTGATTGATGAATGTTGTATTGAGTCCCTATGTATATTCATTTGTAATAGTTTACTTGGATGACATATTTTTTTATATATATACTTGGGAGGATCACATCTCACATATTATGTAGGTGTTAGAGACTCTGAAAAAACATAATTTGTTCGAAAACCACAATAAATGTGAGTTTTCTTAGCAATCATTGGCATATTTGGGGTATGTAATCGGTGAAGGAGAATCTCAAGATAAATCCTACAAAGATGGAGGCCATCATGAAGTGGTTATTTCCTACAAATGTCATTGAAGTTAGGATATTTGTTTGGTTACAAAAACACCTACGGAATTTCATAGAATCTATTTCAGTGGTAGTTACACCACTCCATGCCATAATAGCCAATGGTAATATTTTCTAGTGGGGAAAGAATCAATAAAAAGATTTCGATGAGATAAAAAGAAAGGTAGGTCAAGAACAAATTGTTAATCCCGAGAAAAAGCCCCATGTTATGTATAAAACCCCTTATTAATCCCCTATATATTTAATTATTACATTTCTAGTGTTATATTATTAGATTGACTAGATCCCTGAATTGTACCCTTTGTCTCTTATATATATACCAAGGAGACCTAGTTTTAGGATCACCTTATCTCATATAATATTTTATTATGAATTTGAAATATTGTAAAAGGAGGCTTTCCCCTCAAAGTGGACATTATTCATTGATTTTTTATCATTTTTAAATCAATGGTTCATAACATTTGGATTTGGAGCCTATGATCTTAGGGTTTTCCTCCTCCAATTGAGACACCTTGGAATTTTCACTTTACCTTTTTTTGTGGGATGTTTTAGGTAATGTTATTTTGAGAAGACTGAGGTAAAATATCAAAGTACATGTGGTAAAAATTTCAAGGTCTGGTTCCTTATAATTTCAGAGATATATCCTATGGAATGTAGGGTTTGCAACTCATGCTAAATTGTTTTTTAAAAGAGTCATTTTGGAAATCCTTCCATAACTACTTTTTATGGGACCTTTTAGATAGAATTTGTTTTTTGGAGACTCGGGTGAAATTGCATAGTACAGGTGGTAAAAAAATCAGTTTTTGTTTCTCTATACTCTTGGAGAAATAGTCTATGAAAGACAAGGATTGTAAGTAATCCTAAAATCCATTTTAAAATAATCATCTTGAAATTTTCTTTGTAAATTCTTTAGTGTCATGTTTCAAACTATGGATTTATCAGAATCATTAGGAGACATATAACATTACATCTGGAAAATATTTCATATCTTGAATCATTATAATTTGTGAGATATATCTTATGGAAGTTGGGGACTTTTACTAATCCTAAAATTAGTCATAAACAAGTCATTTTGGTATTTTTTCTATAACACTTTATCAGTAAAGATTCATACTGTGAAATTTTCATGAGTTTAAGAAGTCCTATCAAAGTACTGCATGCCAAAATTTCAAACTCATAAGGGTTCAAAATTCATAGATATATCAAGACAAAGGTCAACCATCCATACATACTCTAAATAGAGGGTTTGAAATGTATGTAAATTATAATTGGCATAACTTTTGATTGGAAGATCTATTTTTTCTGATTCAAAATTTGTGATAAAGAGAAAAAAGAGGAGTATTATCATTTTTATCCCACATGGCTCCAAAAATATTCTCAACACCAAATAAACCTCCAAAATTCTCATGCATAACTCATGAAGAAAATGAGGAGATACATAACAAGTTATCCAAATCGGAGGACCAACTTAATGATTTGAGTGCTAGGTTAATAACAAGTCATGAGTTGGTAAACACACAAAGAATAATTCAAGAAATGAAAAATAGAATGGATGAAAATAAGAATGACATGAAAAATAAGATGGATGAAAATAAGGAAGAAATACAAAAATATGTGTATGAAATAAAATAAAATAAATACATGAATGAAATGGAAAAATCCATGGAAACCATTCTCTTACAAAATATTCCTAATAGGGATATGGGTATCCAAGCAAATCATGAAAATAAAGGTAGCGAACTCATGTTGAAAAAACTTCCAATAATAGAAATTTTCTAGGGGGATTTAACTCCAATAATGGAGTTACTAATGGATGGTATCCAAAATGACTGAACCTTCCCAAGGTTGAATTAAGGAAGTTTGTTGGAACATAGGTCTTTACCTAGGTGAACCAAATAGAGAAATATTTTGAACTGCATAATATTATGGATGATAAGAAAAGGGTTCACATAACAACTTTGAACTTTGAGATAAAACCACATCAATGGTATCAATGGGTAGTGAAAAAGGAAGCCCTTTTTTTATCATTATACTTGGGGTTTATTTACAAGAGACTTAGAAGAATAATATGGGAAATTTTGGGAACATGACTACTTCAGTCAATTGATGAGATCAAGCACTTAGGTGACATTGAAGATTATAATTCAAAATTTTAGGTATTGGCCACAATGGTGGGTGACATAAGTGACGAACATTTGTTGGAAGCTCACATGGGTGGATTAAAAGAATAAATTAAACATGATATTTTCATAACACATCTTGCAAACATCATGGAATATATGCAATTTTCTTGTAATATTCAAGCCAAGAATAAGGATACATACAAGTCTCCCATTGGGGAATATGAAATAAATAAATACCATTTTAGGTTCATAAGACAACCATACCTCAACTGATAAGATTGACACCTCAAATAATGGATGAAATAAGAGAAAAGGGACTATGTTTCAATTGTGAAATAAAGTACAATAAGGGGCATAAAGGTGGTGACAAGAAATTATTCTACATAGACTATGAAGAGGAAGAAGATCAAGAATTGGAATCATCACAAGATCCATATCTAGAAGATGCTACTCCAACGATATATTTCCATGCATTGGTCAACATCAGTACTCCAAAAAACCTCAAGATACGAGGATACATAAAAATGAATAAGGTAACAATGTTGATTGATTATGGTAGTACCCATAACTTCATCAATTACAAATTAGCAAAAATTGTCAATTTCTTTGTATTTCCGACACCAAAGTTTCAAGTAATGATTGGATATGGAGGTACCATAAATTTTTCTGGGAAGTGCCATAGTATTAAGTTCAATGTGGAGGAGTACTTATTGGATAGTCCCATGATTTCCATCCAAATGTATGGTGATAATGTTGTATTAAGGGTTGAATGTTTACAATAATTGGGAGAAGTGACCCTTAATTTTTAATACCTTTTCATGATATTTTCCTCATAAGGAAATGAAATTAATCTTAGATGTATCCAAGGGAAATCCTCTATTATGATAATCTCTAATAGCATGAAAACATTTCTCAAAAAGGGACAATATGGTGCAATTGCACAATTGTTCTCACTAGATGTTCAAACATCTATATCCTTTACTCCAATGGATCTCCAAATGGTTATCAACAACCATTCCAATATATTTGGAAATATTACTAAGGGCATTGCATCGGCTCAATATCATGATCATGCTATTCATTTGCAACCCGGAAGTGTACCACCTAACATTAGGCCTTACAGGTATCCACATGAAAACAAGAGTGAGATTGAGTTTATGATCCAAGAAATGTTAGAGGCTAGCATCATTCAACCTAACCAAAGTTCTTTCACTTCACCAGTATTGATGGTTATGAAGAAGGATGGTTCATAGAGTATGTTTCCAGATTATAGATATCTCAACAAAATGACCATCAAAGATAAGTTTCATATTTCTGTCATTGATGAATTATTAGATGAATTGCATCGAGCAAAATTCTTTCCTAAGTTGGATCTTCATTTAGAATATCATAAAATCAAAATGAGGTAGGAAGACATTCCAAAAACAACCTTTAGAACACATTAAGGTCATTATGAGTTTTTGGTTATGCCATTTTGATGCAGGAGCATTGTCAACAGCGAACGAGTGTGGAGGCGGAAGACAGCTGGAAGACTACCAACACACGTTTTGAAATATTTTTAAAACATTAATGTAATGGTTAAAGGAAATCATACTTGCATATTGTAAATAGATCATGAGTGATTCGCTCTCATCTGTAAAACATTAAGGAATTTATGCATAGTTAATGAAAGTAGGTAGATTTGAATGATAGATTAGACAGTTTTAGGAGCAGGAGGGAAAATGGACATAGACACCCTCACCTTTGTATCATTAGTTAGTTGTATCATTAGAACATGAGCATAGAGTTGCAGAGAGAGAGAGAGCTATAGAAAAATTCCATGTACATGAGATTTGAATTAATATAAGAAGCTTTGAATCAAATTTCATGGTGTTACAATGTTTTCTGTTTATACATGGTGAATGGTATGTTCATGGTTGTTTATTCTCTCTGTTATGAATTTGATTTAATGCTGTGTATGTATTATTTCATGTTAAATGTTTGAAGTCTGAGAAAGAGAGAGAATGAGTTTCAATTGTTTCTCTTCCTGAGAGAGAAGTTCCTACAAGGAGTGCAGTGAAACATCCGCAAGGATTGCATCGACAAAGTTTCAGAGTTTAGTTCTGAAAGCTCAGGAGGGATACCGTTGTTCTCATTCCATCATAAGTGCAAGTGAAGCACATAAGTCATGCAAGGTGTGTGCAGGCTGGTTGAAAGCTCTAAACTTATCAACCAAGGGGAGAGTTGAAAGACTATTGTTTTCGAGTGCACAGAGTCAAAAGGTCAAATACCCAGAAGTATTTGGTAGATTGTCGCAAGGAGTGTGTGCAGGAATTCTTTCAAGGCTCGAAGTGACCAAGGAAATCTCAGGAGGGTTAATGTCATCGAAGTGTTCAAAGGAGGATGAAGATTGAAATACTTTAAAGGGAGACAAGGGTCGAAGTCATCTAGCAGAAGTAAAGTTTAGAAGGGAGAACATTGGCTCATTTCGCAGGAGCAGCGAGCAGTTGAAATTCTCCATGGAGAATTCAAGAAACCACAAGGATTGTAGGATCTAGAGAAGTTGCAGGGTGGTTAGAGGCAGGAAAACTCATCACTCTAGGACCCAAAATCAACATGGACCATTGATCATGATTTTCACAAGCCGTCAGATCATTTTGTCATTTCGGGGATCCCGATGATAAGGAGTTGAGCGTAGTAGAACGAAAGTCCCGAAGTCATGAGTTGCGATAGGAATTGGTGTGGAATTTCGTGATTTCAACACTTTAGGTGTCGATAAATGGAGGAGGAAATGCTTAAGGATCGAGAGTCCCAAAATATGGGAAGAGTGATGGGTGGTAGGAGTCCATGTCAGAGGTAAAGAGACAGTGGAGAAGACAGGTGGCGTACTTGTCACCAGGCAGAGTCAAACTTCGTTGACTATTTCAGGGTTTCGTAGGTTGGAGAGCCAGAAGCCTCGCATCAGGATTCACGAAGTCATGAAGTCCAAAACCCAGATGAAGTGAAAATTCCATTGGGAAGACAACCTTTGCTGAACATATCAGAATTTGGCAATTCAGGTTTCAAAGGTTGTAGAGACAGGAATTCTCGTCAACGGGGAATCTGGAATCGTGAAACCTGAAGCCTCGGTTTGGCGAAGGGCGTGATCTTACCGAGATAAGGAGACTTGGGTAGTGATTGGTGTTTGATCACATGGGCACACTCATAAGGACCTGTGGAGGAACACTATTATGTGTGTGTGTGTGTCCCTGTGGGGAACACGAAGAGTGAATTAGACTCAGGGCAGATTTAGAACGATCCTGCGCGGACCTCGACCCGAGGGTTTGGAGGTCTACTGCACCAAGTGGTATCAGAGCTTGACTCTGTTTGTATATTGTAGACAGAGGGATCAAGAGGCTAAAGAGTACTCTGATACATATCAGAGCACAAAACAAATTTATTTGTTTTATGTAGCAGAGAAAAGAGGAACATTTCTCAGCCATGCTACCGAGAAGAAGAGACATACCAATGCCTGATCCAACAGTGGAAAGGGAAATGCGCGAACTACGTTCCAGGATTGATACCATGGAGACAGCACAGAGGCACATAGTCGACACTGGGGATATCAGTGAGGCTGACAGTGACAATGAAGTTGGACACGAAGAATAAGTTGCAGTCGAAGATGCTACAAATGAACGCCTATTCAGGGTTGTTGCAAGGATAGGTGCCAGAGAAAAAATGGAGATTCCCATGTATGAGGGAAACCTATATGTTGAAGAGCTTATAGACTGGATTATAACTCTGGATAAGTACTTCGACTATGAGGATGTCGAGGAAGATAAGAAGGTCAAACATGTCGTAACAAGACTTAAAGGGCATGCAACATTATGGTGGGATGAAATGCAAGCTAACAGACACTACAAAGGAAACTAGAAAACCAAAAGATGGGATAGAATGGTTGTGAATATGAAAGCCAAATTCATACCCAAGGACTATCAAATCACTCTATTTCAAAGGATGCAAAATTTGAGACAGAAGCTAATGTCAGTAAAAGAATACACTGAGGAATTCTACAAGATAAACATCAGAGCAGGTCATCGGGAAATTGATGATGAAAAGGTTGTCAGGTACATGAATGGCCTGAGATATGACATCCAAGATGAGATGAGCATGATGATCATTTGAAATGTAGAATATGCTTATCAGATGTCTCTAAAGGCTGAAGCGAAGCTGAGCCGAAAGCAAGGTCAAAGAGGCCGAGGCAAAAGTCAAGCCAGAGGCAAAAAAATTTCACAGGATAGGACACAGAAGCCTAAAGAAGAAGAAAAGAAACCTCAATCTCAGCATGAGAGGGGAGGAAGCTCACAGAGAGGGCAGTATGTTGATGGAAATACTTTTACTCGAGCTAGAGGAAGAGGAATAGGTCGAGGAGGTGAAGTAAAATGTTTTGTCTGTGGAAAAAATGAACATAAATATTATAAGTGTCCAGATAGGAAGAAAGAAGGTGTTGGGACTCACATTACCGAAGCTCAAGGATGGAATGTTGAGGCAGAATATTCTGAGGGCATAAGATCTTTAATGATGAGGAAAGTTCTCTTGAAGCCAGAGAAAGAGGCAGAGAACCCAGACTAAAGGAACAAATGTTTTCGGACTGCTTGCAAAACCAAAGACAGGGTATGCGAAGTTATTCTAGACAGTGGTAGCACAGACAATGTCATTTCTACAGAGATGGTAGAAAAGATAGAGCTGGAGACTATCATACATCCAAGCCTGTATAGAGTTTCATGGCTACAAAAAGGACATCGGGTAAATGTCACTAAACAATGTTTAGTTGAATTTAAAATAGGAGGATATAAGGATGAAATATTATGTGATTTCATTCCCATGGATGTTTGTCATCTATTGTTGGGTAGACCGTGGAAATATGATAGGAATGTGGTTCATGATGGGAGAAAGAACACATACACCCTGGAGAAGAATGGGAGAACTCACATGTTGTTGTCAATTAAGGACAAAGAAGTGAAAACAGAGGTGAGCAACACTGTACTTATCATGAGTGGGAAGGAACTTCTTAATGAGGTTAATAATATGGAAGACACAAAATTTGTTGTGGTCAGGAAGCCAAGAATTGTGTTGACCAGTACAAGAGTGGATGATTTACCGGAGGAAATCCAAGAGTTGCTGAAAGAGTTCGTTGATATAGTAGTGGATGAACTACCTCGTTCATTGCCGCTGATCATGAGTGTAAGACATCACATTGATCTTATACCTAGAGCTAGTTTACCAAACAAGGCAGCGTACATATTGACACCGCAAGAGAATGAAGAAGTTAAGAGACAAGTCCAAGATTTAATGGACAAAGGATTGGTTAGAGAGAGCTTGAGTCCATGCATTGTTCAAACAGTACTCAACCCAAAGATAGATGGAGGCCAGAGAATGTGTACAGACTCAAGAGAGATCAATAAGATTACCATCAGATATAGATTTCCATTATCAAGGATGGATGATTTGATGGATTGCTTGAGTGGAGCAAGATTCTTTTCAAAGATTGATTTGAAAAGTGGGTATCATCATATTTGTATGAGAGAAGATGACGAATGGAAAACACCATTTAAGATGAATGAGGGGCTATATGAATGGCTTGTTATGCCATTTGGCTTAACAAATGCACCTATTACTTTCATAAGATTGATGAATGAAGTCCTGAAGGATTTCATTGGGAAATTTGTCATCGTATATCTTGACGATATATTGATTTTCAGCAAGACAGAAGCAGAGCACTTAAAGCATTTAGCTACAGTAATGAGGAGATTACAACAAGAGAAATTGTTGATAAATATGAAGAAATCAACATTTATGAGGACAAAAATCATTTATTTGGGTTTTTTTTATCTCTGCAAATGAGTTGAAGATGGACCCGGAAAATGTGAATGCAATTAAGAATTGGCCATCGCCGAAAGGTGTGTTTGAAGTTCGAAGCTTCCATGGTTTAGCTAGTTTCTACAGGAAATTCATCCAAAATTTCAGTGGAATTAGCGCACCGATGATGGACACAGTGAAGAAAAGACATAAATCTTTTCATTGGACAGAGGAAGCAGAGAAAAGTTTCAATCTGTTGAAGAAGAAGATCACAGAGCAGCCAATTTTGGTTTTGTCGGATTTTAGCAAGACATTTCAGGTCAAGTGTGACGCAAGTGGATTTGCAATTGGAGCAGTCTTGAGCCAAGCCAATAGGCCGATTGCATACTTTAGTGAGAAACTGAATGAAGAAAAGATCAAATACTCAACATATGACAAGGAATTTTATGCAGTCATACAAGCGCTGAAGAAATGGAGACACTATTTGGTTCCTAAAGAGTTTGTTTTGTACAGTGACAATCATGCTTTGCAATTCGTAAATCAATAGGAGAAGTTGAACCAAAAGCATGCTAAATGGGTTGAATACATGCATAATTTTACTTTTGTGATTAATCATATTTTTGGAATTGCTAAAAAAGTTGTTGATGCTTTGAGCAAGAAATGTTTCCTTATGCAGGAATTCAGAGTCAAAACTTTGGGTTTTGATAACCTCAAAGAGATATACAGGGATGGTCCAGATTTTAAGGAAGCATATGAGGCATCTGAGAATCCAATTCTCAGGGACATAAGCCAATGGACCGAATATATGATCCAGGATGGATTATTATTCAGGAGCAATCAACTATGTATTCCAAAATGCTCCATGAGGGAGAATCTGTTAAAGGAAAAACATAGTGGAGGATTGGTCGGACATTTCGGTCATGAAAAAATGTTCTCAAAGTTGAATGGTGCATATTTTTGCCCATGGATGAGGACAGATGTTAAGAAATTTGTGGACAGATGCAGAATTTGTCAGCACACTAAAGGAGGAAGGCAGAACACAGGGTTATATCAACTTTTACCCATACCAAAAAGGCCATGAGACGTAGTGAGCATGGATTTCGTATTGGGACTGCCAAGGACGCAAAGAATCCATGACTCGATCTTTGTGGTAGTCAATAGATTTTCCAAGATGGCACATTTCATAACATGCTAGAAAACCAGTGACACAACTCATATTGTGAACCTGTTTTTCAAGGAAGTTGTCAGACTTCACGACTTGCCAAGGAGTATAGTTTTAAATTGAGATACCAAGTTCGTGGGACATTTCTGGAGGACTTTATGGAAGAAGCTGGGGACAATTTTGTCTTTTAGCTCAGTGTATCATCCTCAGATGGATGGGTAGACATAAGTTGTGAACAAAAGCTTGGGAGATTTGTTGAGGAGCCTAGTGACTTAACACCACAGTCAGTAGGATCACATTCTGCCATAAGAGAAATTTGCTTATAATGATTCGATCAATAGAAGCAAAGGGAAAAGCCCATTCCAGATTGTATATGGAATGCATCCAAGGGGAGTTTATTAATTAAAATATTCGAAACAAGATGAATTTAGAAGTGCTAGTGCAGAGGACTTTGCATAAGAAATGAAGGAGCTTCACAACCAAGTCAAGGAGCGATTGCAGAGTTCAAGCCAAGAGTACAAGCGCAGGGCAGATCAACAAAGGCGAGAAATTCAATTTGAAGTTGGCGATTTGATTCTTGCACATCTGAGGAAGGAAAGGTTCCCAAGAGGAACATATAATAAGATGAAGATGAAAAGATTGGACCATGCAGAATCATGAAGAAATTTGGGGAAAACGCATATGAGATTGAATTACCCGATGGGATCAGAATTTCACCGATATTCAATGTTGCGGATTTGTACCTTTATAGAGCTAAAGGAACAGGAACATAGAATGAACAGACAAAGGTTCACTGGACTAAACAAATGCTTGTAGCTGAAAATCCACAGATGGAAAGTATAATTGATAAGAGGGTCAGCAGGAAGACCAGAAGAAAAGAGTATTTTGAATACTTGGTCAAATGGAAGGGACATCCAGTTGAAGGTGCCAGCTAGGAAGATGAAGTAGAAATTCAGAAGCATGGACAGACCATGCAAGAGCTCATGAACAAGAGTTCATGAAAATTTTCAAGCGAGAGAGTATGATGCAAGAGCATCGTCAGCAACAAACGAGCATGAAGGCGGAAGACAACTGGAAGACCACTAGTGCACGTTTTGAAATATTTTTGAAACATTAATGTAATGGTTAAAGGAAAGTGTACTTTCATATTGTAAACAGATCATGAGTGATTCGCTCTCATTTGTAAAACATTAAGGCATTTATGCATAGTTAATGAAAGTAGGTAGATTTGAATGATTGATTAGACAATTTTAGGAGCAGGAGGGAAAATGGATATAGACACCCTCACCTTTGTATCATTAGTTATTTGTATCATTAGAAAATGAGCATAGAGCTGTAGAGAGAGAGACGGTTGTAGAAAAATTCCATGTACATGAGCTTTGAATTAATATAAGAAGCTTTGAATCAGATTTCATGGTGTTACAATGTTTTCTGTTTATACATGGTGAATGGTATGTTCATGGTTGTTTATTCTCTCTGTTATGCATTTGTTTTAATGTTGTGTATGTATGTTTTCATGTTAAATGTTTGAAGTCTAATAAAGAGAGATAATGAGTTTTAATTATTTCTCTTCCTGAGAGAGAAGTTCCTACAAGGAGTGCAGTGAAACGTCTGTAACGAGTGCGTCGACAAAGTTTCAGAGTTTAGCTATGAAAGATTGGGAGGGATACCATTGTTCTCATTCCATCAGAAGTGCAAGTGAAGCACAGAAGCCGTGCAAGGTGTTTGCAGGCTGGTTGAAAGCTCTAAAATTATCAACCAAGGGGAGAGTTGAAAGACTATTGTTGCCGAGTGCACAGAGTCGAAAGGTCAAATACCGAGAAGTATTTGGTAGATTGTTGCAAGCAGTGCATGTACGAGTTCTTTCAAGGCTCGAAGTGGCCAAGGAAATATCAAGAGGGTTAATGTCGTCGAAGTGTTCAAAGGAGGATGAATATTTAAATACTTCAAAGGGAGATGAGGGTCGAAGTCATCCAACAAAAGTAAAGTTTAGAAGCGAGAACATTGGCTCATTTCACAGGAGCAGCGAGCAGTTGAAATTCTCTGTGGAGAATTCAAGAAACCACAAGGACCATAGGATCCAGAGAAGTTACAGGGTTGTTAGAGGCAGGAAAGCTCATCACTCTAGGACCCAGAATCAACATGGACCATTGATCGTGCTTTGCACAAGCTTCCAGATCATTTCGTCATTTTGGGGATCCTGACAATAAGGAGTTGAGTGTAGTAGAACGAAAGTCATGAAGTCATGAGTTGCGATAGGAATTGGCATGGAATTTTGGGATTTCGGCACTTCGAGTGTTGGGAAATGGAGGAGGCAACACTTAAGGATTGAGAGTCCCGAAAGCCAGGAAGAGTGACGGGTGGCAGGAGTCTGTGTCAGAGGTAAAGAGATAGTGGAGAAGACAGTTGGCATACTTGTCGCCATGCGGAGTCAAACTTCATTGACTGTTTCAGGGTTTCGTAGGATGGAGAGTCGGAAGCCTTGCATTAGGATTCACGAAGTCACGAAGTTCAAAACCCTAATAAAGTGAAAATTCCATTGGGAAGACAACCTTTGTTGAACAGATCGAAATTCATCAATTCAGGTTTTAGAGGTTGTAGAGATAGGAATTCTCGTCAACAGGGATCACAAAATCATGAAACTCGAAGCTCCGGTTCGGCAAAGGGCACGATCTTACCGAGATCAGGAGACTTGGGTAGTTCCTGGTGTTTGATCACGTGGACACACTCATAAGGACCTGTGGAGGAACACTATTGTATGTGTGTGTGTGTCCATGTGGGGAACACGAAGAGTCAATTAGACTCAGGGCAGATTTAGAACGATCCTGTGTGGACCTTGACCCGAGGGTTCGGGGGTCTGCTGCACCACATTTAGACTTACTGATGCACCTTCAACATTTGAAATCTTTATGAGTTATGTTTTCAAGCCCTTAGAAAATTTGTGTTATTATTTTTTGATGACATAATAATCTACAACAAATCATAGGAAGAGCATGTATAACATGTTGACAGAGTATTACAACTTTTGGAAGAGAAACAACTTTATGGAAATCTTTCCAAGTGTTCCTTTGGGGATCAGGAAGTGGAATATTTGGGTCATATTGTATCTCATGAAGGTGTAAAAATGGATCCTAACAAAATTAAATCTATGAGGGAATGACCAATTCCCAAAACCTTGAATACACTTAGAGGATTCTTAGGATGGACATTATATTACCAAAAACATTTCAATAACTATGGTCAAATAACGACACCTATAAAAAAAATATTAAAGAATAAATAATTTTCTTTGACTCGAGAAGCAACCAAATATTTTGAAAAACTTAAGGAAGCTACATGTACAACTATTTTCCTAGCCACACCTGAATTCAAAAAAATATTTATTTTGGAGTGTAATGCCTCAGGCCATGGCATTGGTGCAGTTTTAATGAAAGAAGGAAGGCCCCTTGCCTCTTAAAGAAACCAACTTAAAGGAAAAAATTACTCAAACCAATTTATGAAAAATAAATGTTGGGCATAGTACATGCAATTAAGAAATGGTTCCCTTATGTAATAAGAGGAAACTTCAAAGTAAAAATAGATCATGATAGTTTGAAGTACTTCTTGGATAAAATATTACATTTAGAAGAAAAACAAAAATAGGTTACAAAGGCTATAAGATGTGACTTTGAAATTTTCTACAAGAAAGGAAAACATAATATTGTGGTAGATGCACTTTCAAGGAAAGAAGAAGAAACAAAGAGTTCACTATGTGATATTTCTATTCTACAATCTAATTGGGAGGAAAAAGCAAGGATAGAATGGAAGAAAGATCAAGAGGTATGTAAAATCATTCAACCACTACAAGAGGACCGCAGTAAATTAGATCAATTTCTATGGAAGAATGATTTACTATGGTATCATGATCACCTATATTTATGTAATAATTCCCAACTCAAACAAAAGGTCCTTCAGGAATTACATACTTCTCTTCAGCTTTCTTGAAAACTTTTCATGGGATCAAGAAGGATTTTTTCTAGGAAGGTATTAAAATTGTTGTTCAAAATTTTGCGTCTGAATGTGTGCTCTACCAATAGAACAAGGGATAGGAAATCAAGACTCCGATTCACCTACTACCATTATCTATACCAAGTCAACGTTGGGAATAATTTTCAATGGATTTTATTACAAGTTTACCCAAATATGAAGGAAAGACTGTCATTAGGGTAGTAGTGGATCGATTGATGAAGTACGCCAATTTTTTCTCTCTCACGATCCTTTTAAATCAAGTACATTAGTTGTGGAATTCATTGAAATAGTTCAAAAGATACATGGTGTAACATTCCCGACCACACATGCCTAGCCATGCTACTCCAGAAAATGCTTGTATTCTTTGCTCAACATACTGTAACATACCCAGCATCCAACTGAGCTATGCCACATAAATATTTTGAATTGCATGCAATTAAAACATATACACACAGAACTCTTGCAGAACTTTATATATAAAACATAAATAGACAAATACATTATGTAAATGCATAGATTCATACTGAAATAACAATAAAAATATACATGCAACATATACAGGCAATACCCATAAATATAAAGATAGTTATAACCACACATAGGATAAACCCATAAAAATAAACACGTAAATAATAATGCAACATGTAAATTTAGCACACAATTTACACTTATCTTGGTAATAATATCACCAACTGCATGAAGACATTCCACGAACCTCCCATCCTTAGACCACACTTCTCATCACTCTCAGTAGTGGGTCACCCCCGAGTTGGGACTAAACTCCACCCAGGTAAAGGCATTCCTAACCAGGATGATGTGTCATAGAAAATGAAACATACTCCGTCATAGGTGCCAAATCAAACTAACAGCCTACAGTCTCTCATTCCCCACATGCTTGTCCCACCCCAAGAAGTCTGCCCCTTCTCTCCTCAATAGTCATTTGGCTTCCCCACTTCCTTTCTGGGCTTCAACAACATGCTGGATAGGAATTCTCAGAGCCCTGTAGTTGTAATTTAGCACCTTCGGCAAATTAATTCCCAACAATTCTCTCACCCAAAGAGATTTCTCACGGGCTTGACAACCTACCTCTTCAATATCCCATGGGCATAATAACCTACTTCTTTAGTCCAGCTCCCAAGCTAACCAACTACAAAAATAGGTATGGGTACGGATATAGGTTAAAGTACAGTGAAAATAAGGTACAAAGGACAATTGACTGAGTGTGTGAATGCTCTTTCACTCATTGAGTGGATGACTGAAAAATGAATCATCCCAAAATTAACTAAGTCCAAACTATATGTATGAATGTTCCCCACTTGACACTTGTCATGTTGGGAGCTACTTTGGCCCACTTGACCCCATCCTTAGAAATTAGAGTAAAACAATTATCCATACTTTATAATTTAAGGAATATTAATATAATATTCTTTTTTGGCTTAAGCTCCCTAGATTATCCCTTTTCCTTAAATTTTATCCCCCCCCCCTTCCCCAACTAGTGGAGTTTAGTCCCCCATACTCTTTTATCATGGTCGATCTACACGCAATGATGTAATTTATATTAATGATGAGAAATATACAAAATTAGGATCATTGGCCTTTAACATTTAGGCTCTCTGGCCTAATCATAAAAAAATTGGCTCACTAGCCTATAAAACACAACATATACACAAAGTCTCCCTGGCCTCAAAATCGTGTGCACTTAAGTTGTTGTGCACGGTATCCTGGAATGTGCACACTTCATCATTTTACTACGTAGTACATGTGTGCACTATACCATGGAAGGTGCATACAAAAATGATATCAAACATATCACCAACTTACGTACATTTGCATTTTACATTTACAATTGGGTCTGGTCTGTGGGTATTACAATCCTCTCCCCTTATTTATGCACCGTCCTCAGTGCATTATGTACACATATACAACAAAATTTCAAAAATCCTCAAAAATATGCAAGTATTCTACCCGCATTGCATCCTCATGCTCCCAAGTAGCATCCTTAGGACTGTACCAGGTCCATTGGACCTTTACAAGCCCTATGGATTGATTTCGGAGCTGTTTGATTTTCTGGTCTAGAATGCGTACCGGATGCACTTGGAGAGCGCCTTCTTGCTCCACCTGAATCGGATTCAAATCAATAACATGATTATCATCAGGTATATATTTCTTGAGAAATGATACATGGAATACATTATGAACAGACATATATGTATGCAATGCAATCATATAAGCTACTAGAAAAATACTCTATAGGATTTCAAATGGCCCACAATAGCGAGTTTCCAACTTTGAGCAATTTCCCAACTTCAAGGAACATCTGTTGGCCTTCACTTTCAAGAATACATGGTCCCCAACTTTAAATTCCTGGTGAGTTCTACCCTTATCAGCATAGCTTTTCTGCTTGTCTTGGGCAGCCTTTAAATTTTGTTTTATTTTTAACATTTGCTCCTCCATTTCCTTGAGTAAATCTGTCCCAACCACTACTCTATCTACTGGGTTATCCCAACTTACTGGTGTGTTTCACTTTCTTCCATAAAGTGCCTCAAATGGGCTCATTTTTAGAGATGTTTGGTACCCATTGTTATAAGAAAACTCTACTAAGTGTAGGTAGTCTTCCCATTTTGATGGTTTATCCATCACATACATCCTCAACATATCCCCAATCACTTAGTTCACCCTCTCTGTTTGTCCATCTGATTGTAGATGATAAGTTGTACTAAAATTCAAATTTGTTCCAAATCCATTAAATAATCCCTTCCAAAAATTTGAGGTAAATTTTGGATCTCTGTGAGACAAAATTGTCCTCGGTATACCATGTAATCGAGAAATTTCTCTCATATAAACATTGTCAATGTTGGTTACCTTGTGAGTGAGCTTAACTGGAATAAAATGGGCAGATTTAGTAAGCTTATCCACCACTACCATGATTGTTAAGCCCTAATATTGGCTCATTAACCCTTAATTGGGGCATATTAGATTAGTAATGTTATTTTATTTATGTTGGCTTTAGGCCATTAGTTGTAATTATACCTCCTAGTCTCCTATATATACCAAGGAGACATTTTCATTT
>SNQJ01S0129494.1:46677-62530 GCA_010110895.2 Picea sitchensis
AGGAATGGGTAGTGGTTGTATAAATCCAGATGGGTGTCTATGTTCATCCTTTACCTTTTGACATTCCAAACATTTGGCAATAAAATCAACAACTTTTGTCTTCATTCCTGGCCAATAATATTGGCTCTTGACAACTACAATAGTTTTCTGATAACCTGGTGATGGGGTGAGAAAAAGGTATAAATATTCTCCTTGTTACTTTGGTTTGTGATATATTATTTGTTGAGTTTTCTATTAGTTTGAAGAAATTAGGGAAGAAAATGGTTAAAAATCTCTTAGGAAATAATATTAAATGATATTAGATATTTTCTGAACTTTGGTTTGAATTGTTTTGATTTTATGCAGAAATGGACAATTGTTGTTAACTGGAGATAATTAAGAATATCATGAAGATGGACAGACCATTGAAGATCGAAAAAATCAAGCACAAAACGGTTCAAAGGAATATTGACTTTTTATCTTGCAATCTTCATAAATAGTAAAAGCAATCCTGAGGATCTCTCGATCCTCGAGATAGCTTAATTTACTTATCTCATTGTAATATATAAATAATAGGGAATGATAGAGAGATACCATAATTCCGATCTCTTAATTTTTGACACTCTCTACAACAATCCCATTGTAAATGACTCATCAATTATGGAATTAATGAAAGCTTCAAGCGTTTTGATCATTTCTGTGTACTGATTTTTTTGTAGTAGTATCTTTTGAAGACCATGGGCCTAGTCAACAAGAGATACTATCTCATCTATAATCTTATCAATTATGTTATAGTTATGTTATTTGATATTCCCTTCAACATTTAAGATAGACTCGTTAATGTGTTGATTCTTTTATGAATTGGTTATGTTGTTCCATTTGCAGAGAGTAAATGTTCCATTTGGAGATTATCGATTGCTATTCCATTTCCATTTGATGTCAGTTTATCACCTGTGAATTCCTTTCATTTAAATTCGCATTTGTTGTTCCTTTCATTTAAATTAGCATTTGTTGTTCCTTTCATTAAATTCTCATTTGTTGTCCCTTTCGTTTAATTCGCATTTGTTGTTCCTTCTTAGATATTCAGTAGATCGTTGTTACTTTCCAATAGATTAATTAATCATTGAGATATTGATTCATTAAGTATATCAAAAAAAAAATTCTTAGATATATGAATGAATTTAGTAAATTGATGGTTTATAGGACTAGGGGGAGGAACTATAAATTCATGGGGTGAAATGAAGCAAGCCTTCCTTATGAAATATCAAGACTATTGTAGACACAAGGATTTAAAGGATGCCATCTTTAAAATGATTGCAAAATAAAATGAAACACTAGAAGAATATGTTGAAAGGTTTCAATATAACTTGTAGAGATCACCTTACGATACACTACTATGTGAGGTACTTAAAGCCACTCTAATAAAAGGTATGAAGGATGAATGGGTAGAAACATTGAATTTGATGGGAACATGAGATATTATCTGATATCATGTGTTCACACGGTATTACAAGAACCAAATCGAGAATACTAGCCCCCATCACCAGAAGTAGTAACATTACTAGCAGGAGTGTCACCCGAGCAGAAATTGGTAATATTTTGGAAAATTTTAAAACTGACATTTTGGGTACTCTAACTACACAATTGGATGTTCTGCAGGTTAAACAGAAACAAGTAGAAGAAGAATAGTTGTTGGCTATATTTTGTCCATGGTACAGGAGGAAACATGCTTAAAGGGAGTGTCCCTTGGACATGGTTCAGAACTGCGCTATCTGTGACAAAGACCATGCGACAAAGAAATGTACATCACTTCCATGACTAAAAGTTGTCTTTAAAGAAGGAGAAGAGGAAAAATAACCGGTATATCTGATGGCTCAGCGTCGCCAGTGGCAGGATCGCCCCCCAGGTACACTACAATATCCTTCTTCTTTATTTTCTGGATAATATAATCAACAGCATAATCCTAGAAACACATGGTAGGGCCAACCATTTTCTAATCCCCCCTGGTAGTCCCAACAATATCTTACTGCACCCTGGCCAAATCAACCAACTTATAATCCTACTTGGCCTAACTTGCAATACTCTACCCTGTTTTGGCAGAATTCAAATAATAAAACCTATCCTTCATAGTGGACTAACACAACTACCCAAACCCCCAATTAGACTCAAAACTGGAAGTGCCCCATGGGACTGACCACCTTCTGAGTTTACCATTCTCTCTACTTTTGTTTCATGCTTTAAAGAACAAGAGGATGTAGTACAATACTTTTTGTGTGAACTATATATTCATAATTTCATTCTAGAAGAAAACAAAGATGAGAACCCCAATCCATTCACTGGGGATATCCAATTTCAGGCCTTTTTGTCTTTTGCCAAAAATCAACTTAGTTGGGCCAAAGCACATAAGTTCTTCGTGAGAAGAGAGAATGGGATAGACCTATGGGTCAGAGAGGAACCTTTTAAACCCTTTGATACCATTATGCAACATAGATAATTTGTGAAGAGGGAGAAGGTTGTGGAATCTTTAGCACCCATACATAGACATGTTGTACATTCAAGGATGCAGTATTTTGGAGAAATTAAAGAACAATCCCTTTCTATAGCCAAATTAAGATGGAGTGTCTCTTCAAATGAAGTCAAGAACAAAGAACCATTTGGTTTCAGAATTTTTCAAGAAGCTACTCTCATATTAGAAAGGTATGCCAAAATGATAATGGACGAAGGGCATTCCTGGATTGGATAAAGGTACAGTCCCCCCATTATTTGTTATCCTCCAGAGGATTATCAGAGTGTTTATGAAATCCATAAGAAAAGGGAAGATGTTGCTTTTGAAGAGCTTAAATGTAAGCATGGGTTCTAAAGGCCTAGAGAAGAGACCTCTCCACCCTTCAATATCACTTCTTTGCATATAAACTCTATTGTTTGACGAGGACATGCAAAAAGGTAAGATGGGGGGTATGTTGTGGTGATAAAAAGGTATACATATTATTCTTGTTACTTTGGTTTGTGATTCTTTGTTGACTTTTCTATTATTTTGAAGTAATTAGGGAAGAAAACGGTTAAAAAGATCTTAGGAAATAACATTAAATTATATTAGATATTTTCTAAACTTTAGTTTGAATTACTTTGATTTTATGCAGAAATGGACAATTGTTGTTAACTGGAGATAATTAAGAAGATCATGAAGATGCACAAACCATTGAAGATTGAAGAAATCAGGCACAAAATGATTCAAAGGAATCTTGAATTTTTATCTTGCAACCTTAATAAATAGTAAAAGCAATCATGAGGATCTCTCGATCCTCTGGATAGATTAATTTACTTATCTCATTGTAATATATAAAGAATAGGGAACGATAGAGAGATACTAGAATTCGGATCTCTTAATTTTTGACACTTTGTACAACAATCCCATTTTAAATGACTCATCAATTATGGAATTAATGAAAGCTTCAAGCATTTTTATAATTTCTGCGTACTGAGTTTTTTGTAGAAGTATCTTCTGAAGACCGTGGGCCAGGTCGATAGGAGCTACTATATCATCTGTAATCTTATCAATTTTGTTATAGTTCTGTGATTTGATATTCCCTTCAATAGTTAAGATAGACTCGTTAATGTGTTGATTCTTTTATGAATTGGTTATGTTGTTCCATTTGGAGAGAGTAAATGTTCCATTTGGATATTATTGATTGTTGTTCCATTTCCATTTGTTGTCAATTTATCGCTTGTGAATTCCTTTCGTTTAAATTCACATCTGTTGTTCCTTTCATTTAAATTCTCATTTGTTGTTACTTTCATTAAATTAGCATTCGTTGTTCCTTTCGTTTAATTCGCATTTGTTGTTCCTTCTTAAATATTCAATAGATCGATGTTCCTTTACAATAGATTAATTAATCATTACGATATTGATTCATTAAGTAGGTTAAATTGTTGTTTCTTAGATAGATGAATGAATTCAGTAAATTGATTGATGTTTGGATTCATGGTGTGTTATTGTTCAGAATATATTTTTGTTGATTGAGTTATTAGTTTCAAAGTTTGTAGTTAATGCGTGGAGAATTTGATTATTGCAGTAATTTAGATAGAATCATATTTGTTGTAACTAAAATATCTACACGATTTAAACCTCTACGACTATTTGCATAGACTTTGCTAACAATCTTGAAAGAAAAGATGAATCCTTGGTTGTTAAAATTAATGTTAGGCTAAGGTTGTTTTTAGGACATCTTTAGATCCCAACACCTCGGTTCCCAGCATAAGGTACATTATGCATTTCTCTCAATATCGTATTTTTCAATTCATGGGAATTTGGTACATAAATTATGCCCCTGTACATGAGAATTGCATCATTATCTAGCTTGTATTCTTCAATTTTCTGCTACAAATTACCTTGCTGTAATTTTGTCACTAATTCCTTGTATTGCAAATCTAATTTTGAAGCCTCCAAAATTCTTCCTTTCAAATATGATTGATACATGCTAATGGTTGTAGCATGCATTTCATGCACTCTTCTGCTGAGTGCATCAACCAGTTTGTTCTCTTTCCACTTGATATGCTTTTTATCAAAGTCATATTCACTTAGAAATTCTAACCATCTTCTTTGCCTAGCATTTAGAGTTGGCTGATCAAATAAATATTTCAGACCATTATGTTCTGTCCTCAGCTCAAACCTTTTACCCATGAGGTAGTGCCTCCATTTCCTTAAGGCATGCACTATGGCTGCCAACTCCAAATCATGAGTGCCATAGTGTTTTTCAAGCTCCTTCAACTTCCTTGATTCATAACATATAACAAACCCATTTTTATTGAGGACTCCACCAAGTCCTTATTTACATGGATTTGTGCATACAATGAAGTCTTCATTTGGGTCTGCAATCCTTAGTATTGGAGGACTTGTTAATAATTTTTTCAAGTATTGGAAACTCTTTTCACAATCCAATGTTTATTGAAACTTCACAACCTTATTTTGTAAGGAAGTGATTGGGTGTGCAATCTTTGAGAATCCTTCAATAAATCTCCTATAATAGCAGGAAATGCCCATGAATGATCTTACCTCTGTCACATTATTTGGTGTTGACCATTCTCTAATGGCTTCTATCTTCTCAGGATCCACTGTTATCCCATCCTCTGAAATGATATGTCCCAAATAATGAATTATGTTCTGATCAAATGAGCACTTGCTCAATTTGGCATACAATTGATGCTCCATTAATAATTGAAAAATCATCCTCAAATTATTCTCATGCTCTTCTTATGACTTGGAATATACAAGGATTTCATCCAAAAATACAATGACAAACTTATCTAGATATTCTCAGAAAACACCATTCAGTAAGCACATGAAAACAACTAGTGCATTTGAAAACCCAAATGGCACCATTGTGAACTCATAATGACCATACCTTTTCCTGAAGGCATTCTTGCTGATATCTTCCTCTTGAATCCTTATCTGATGGTATCCAGACCTGAGATCTATCTTTGAAAATATCTTTGCATCCTTCAATTGATCAAAGAGATCATCGATCCTTGGAAGAGGATACTTGTTCTTTACAATCACTTTATTCAATTGTCTGAAATCAATGCACAATATTAATGTCCCATATTTCATCTTCATGAATAAGACCGGGGCACCCCAAGGTGACACACTTGGGCATATATACCCCTTCTTCAAAAGTTCTTCAATATGCATTTGCAACTCCTTCAACTCTGTTGTACTCATTATATAAGGAGTATTTGACATTGGAGCTGCTCCAAGCATTAAATTTATTGAGAAATCAATATCTCTCTTTGGGGGTAGTCCTAGTACCTCCTTGAACACATCTTCAAAATCTTCCAAGACTACATGATCTTCCAAATTTGGCACCTTATCTCTAGGTGTCTCTTCCATATGTGTTGCAAATATTTGACATCCGTTTCTGTAACATTTCTTCAGCTACAATGCTAAAATTTCTTTGATGGATACTGCCCTAGGAATTCCATGCACTTTCCTCAGGTTCCCTTCCTCATCTAAGAAAGTAAATTCCTTTTTATGACAATCTAGGATAGCATGATGCTGGTCCAACCAATCCATCCCAATTAGAAAGTCATAGGAACCTAAAGCTAAGATGTTCAAATCTGCCATGGTGTTCAGACCATTCATGTCCATAAGACATGACTTAACCATGTCATTAACTTTTGTTTTGGCTCCGGTAGTCAGCTGCACCAACCGATATTTTCCATGTTTTCTTCTTGGCAAATGCAAACTTTCCACCATCTTAGGATCTATATAACTATGACTATATCCTAAATAAATTAAAATAGCAATGGTTTGGTTGTTGATCATACCTTCCACTTCAATCATATGTGACTGATACTCTGCTTGCTTGTTGTCTAGGGATACATATATCCTTGGTACATTTCTACCCACGTCCTCCATTGTTTTAGCTTGTTGTACATTGTGAATAGTCCTCACTTTTTCACCTTTGTGAGGACAATCTTTGAACATATGATCTTCTTTACAACCCCAACATTGAATAGGTGGTTTCCTTGGTCGTTGACCCCCTGTCTCAATCGTTCTGGGTTCTCTAGAAGTTTTCTATCTCTGAGGATTATTTCTGAAGAATGGTGGCTTGGTTCCCTTCTTCCTCTAATCCATATTGAGTTTCTTTCTATCTTCCCAAGATTTTTGGAAATTTGGCCTTGTTTTTCACTGGCCATCTAGGCATTTAGCTCACCTTATGGTATCCTCCAATGTCTTGGGATCATCATACTATATTTTTTCCTTGATGAATGATGGAAATCCACTCAAATACCTTTGAATCTTAACTTTCTCATCCTTGATGAAAGAAACATACTTCAACAGTTCTTAAAACCTTTTTTCATATTCATCTATGGTCATACTCCCAAGCTTGAGTTCAAAGAACTCTTTCATTTTCTTGTCATAGTATCTCTTAGTCAAGTATTTGTTTTCAAAATACTTCTTGAATTCCCTCCAAGTAACATTTTTCTCTTTAATGTGTTGCACCTGCACAAGTTGATCCCACCACATGGATGCCTTTCCCTTGAGTTGATAGATGGAAATTATTCCTTTTGCATGAGAAGACTAATTATGCAATTGAAAATACTTTCTCATGTCCAGTAGCCATGTCTTTGTAGCTTCATACTTCTTCTGCTCACCATCAAGTGTAGGAGGTTTGATTTTGGTCATTTCTCCTCTTATCTCATCCACCCCAAACCTCTTATGCTTCCTGACAGGGGATGGACTTGAGTTGATGTGTGCCCTCTTATTGGAATGCCTCGGGGAGTGATGGTCATGTCTCCTAACACTTGTTATTCTTCTTTTCTCATCAGGATACCTGCAACTTCCATATTTTCTTGAGCCACTCCCCTTATCAAATTTCTTTTCTATTTTGTTCAAGCTCTGCATTAACTTCATGTTGAATTCCTCTTGTTGCTCCTTGGCTCTCATAAGCCTTTCATTATCAGATTTATGGCTTTGGAAATCCTTCTATAAATTTTTAATGGTCTCTACCATATTCATGTTTTCATTCCTTACTTATACATGTCCATTGGAGTTTGTTCCTTCAATGCCCAAATGGAGATCCATCCCTCTGATCTCCTCTCTCTGGCTATAAGTCCCTTGTGCATATTCCATTCCTCTGGAATCTGTGTTGATAGTGATCTGATGTATTTTTTGTTAACTCAAAAAAATGTGCAGCCAACAAAACTTTGTCATGTTAACTAACTCAATAATTTCCAATGCCTTCTCCCATGCTCAATTTTGAGTCTTGAGCAGAAAGTTATTGTTATTTTAAAATTTCTCATTAATTGTTCTATTCACACTTCAACTTTGCACAACACTGCACTGTAATAATTAAGTTTTGCACCTAATCCCTTGGATTTTTCATAAGAGCTCAATCAGATTTCTTCATATACATATTTTAGATAGTTTATCCAAGTTTCACCTATTTCTAGGTTTTGGGTTGTAGTTACAGCCTGCTGAAGTTCTAGGTCAATTCATATTTTTGGTCTAGAATGCTACATGTACCTTATTTTCCATATTAAACATTTTTAACATGCCAAGAAATTTAATTCAGATCTAAGAGAGTCTTCTATGGTTCAATATATTTCCATTGACTTCTCTTGTGGCTCAATCTGATTTCAAAGCAAAACGTTATGGCTCTTTGAAGTTAGTTGGGTCTTAAAATTTACCCTCCATTGTTTGTGTTGTAACTTTCTCATTAAAGCTCCATTTGAAGAACAATTTACACCATTAGAAATCTCTCTTCAAGTTATTTTATTTGATCTCCGAGCTTTGTTCTCGTGGTTTTTGAGTGGCTAAAAACGTTGTTAAGGGCCTCAAAAATGTGCTGCAAAAAGATGACATTCAAACATTTTAAAACGTCACAGAAAATTGTTGGTTTTCTATTGTTGTTCACCATCCAAATGACTTTGCGTGCACAAATTTCAACCTGTACACCTATATTTAGCATGTGAATCAATACCACAAGGTAATTCATGCTTCGCACACCTATAACCACTGTGCACCACTTCTCTTCCACGCAAATAACTGGTGCACACTACTTTTGTGTCGTGTGCAAATATCCACCACGCAAAAATTTGGTTCTTGCACTAATACCTGTTGCGCGCAATTTTTTTGTGTCACACGACATTTTTGCGTTCAACGCTAATATTCCACGCACATTTTAATCTACGTGTTGCACCATTCCAGAGTTTAGTACGCCCCCACCGCGCACCAGTACTATGTGTGCACCATTAAATAAATTGTTGTACGACAACATATACTGACATTGCACACGCACCAACAAAAATTTTATGTACTCTGCCAATACTGTGCACACCATGCGTGCCATTATTATGCATGTGCACACCACGCGCACCTTATTATGCGTATGCAGACTGGGCACTAGTATTTTTCTGTGCAGCGCCAAATTTTAGCCCACACACCAATATTTTTCAGCTCAACGCCAAATTTTAGTGTGCACACCCACACACCAATATTTTTCCGCGCAATGCCAATTTTATCGCACGTACCATCCCACCCATATTTTTCCATGCAATGCCAAATTTTACCATGCATTCATGCACGCCATTCTTTTCACACAACACCAAATTTTAGTGTGCATACCCGCATGCCAATATTTTTCCTTACAGTGCCAAATTTTAGCGCACGTACTAGCACGCCAATATTTTTCCGCGCAACGCCAAATTTTATTGTGCGTACCCGCATGCCAATATTTTTCTACGTGGTGCCACATTTTAGCGTGCATACCAACACACCAATATTTTACATATCACAAGTTTTTCACTGCGCATCATGCATTTTTAGTGCTCCCACTTGCGCACATTCATTTTTATGCGCATCGAATCCTCATGAATTTCGCTGCAAAAATTGGGGCTTTTGCTTAACTTTTTCCCCATTTTTACCGTATACATTATGCAACTATGAATCTTTTTCAATTTCACGCCAATAACACCAATTCAACCTCTACAACTACAAATCGTTGTGGGTTGACATTTCTGGAATGAATTTTTCCCACACGCAATTCACAAATTGAGAATTTTAATCACTAATCTCGCTCCATCTGTCATGGCTTCACTGTAACTTCAAATTCGACCAATTCCATGTATAAATTTTCTATAACATATATTAAATCACGAATATCTCACCGCATGGCCAAATTTCTTAATTTTCCAATGAATTTAACAACAGAAAATGGGGATTTTTCCCAATTCCACGCAATTGTTGTTACGTTTTACCATGAATCCTCTACAACTTGAGATTTGACCACTTTGAAATCAATCCTCTATAAAATTTTGCCTCAACTCAACTTTCTCATCCCATTCAGGCTCAATGTTGAAAACCGAAGCTCTGATACCATATTGTAACATCCTCGACCACCCATGTCGAGCGATGAAACTACAAAAAATGCTTTTATTCTCTGCTCAACATACTGTAACATACCCAACATCCCACTGAGATAAGCCACATAAAATTTTTGAATTGCATGCAGTTAAAACATGTACACATGAAACTCTTGCAGAACTATATATATAGAATGTAAATAGACAAATACATTATGTAAATGCAAAGATTCATACTGAAATAATAGTAAACATATACATGCAGCATATACAGGCAATACCCATAAATATAAAGACAATTATAACCACACATAGGATAAACCCATAAAAATAAACACACAAATAATAATGGAGCATGTAAATTTATCACATAATTGACACTTATCTTGGTAAGAATATCACCAACTACGTGCAGACCTTCCACGAAGCTCCCATCCTTAGACCACACTACTCATCACTCTCAACAGTGGGTCACCGCTGAGCTGGAACTAAACTCCACATGGGTAAAGGGATTCCTAACCAGGATGATGTGTCCTAGACAACAAAAAATACTCGGTCACAGGTGCCAACTCAAACTAACAACCTACGGTACTTCATTCCCCACATGCATGTCCCACCCCAAGAAGTGTGCCCCTTCTCTACTGAACGGTCCTTCAGCTTCCCCACTTCCTTTCTAGGCTTCAGCAACAGGCCAGACAGGAAGTCTCAGAGCTCTGTAGTTGTAGTTTAACAGCTTCGTGAAATAAATTCCCAGCAATTCTCTCACCCGGAGAGATTTCTCACGGGCCTGACAACTTTCCTCTTCAATATCCCACGGGCCTGACAACCCGCTTCTTCAATCCAGATCCCAAGCTAAACAACTACACAAACAGGTATGGGTACAGATACAGGTTCAAGTACAGTGACAGGAAGGTACAGAGGACAACTGACTGAGTGAGTGAATTTTCCTACAATAATTGAGTGGATGACTGAAAGATGAATCATCCCAAAATGAACTAAGTCCAAACTATATGTATGCATGTTCCCCACTTGACACTTGTCATGTTGGGAGCTACTTTGGCCCACTTGTCCCCATCCTTATAAATTAGGATAAAATAATTATCCATACTTTATACTTTAAGGAATATTAATATAATAATCCTTTTTGGATTAATTTCCCTAGATTAGCCCTTTTCCTTAACTTTTATCCCCCCCCACTTCCCCAACTAATGGAGTTTATTCCCCCATACTCTTTTATCATGGTCAATCTATGCACAGTGATGTATTTTATATTAATGGTGAGACATATAGAAAAATAGGCTCACTGGCCTTTAACGTCTAGGATCTCCAGCCTAATCATCACAAAACTGGCTCACCAGCCTATAAAACACAACATATACACAAAGCCCCCCTAGCCTCAAAATCGCGCACACTTAAGTTGTTGCGCGCGGTATCCTGGAATGTGCACACTTCATCATTTTATTATGTAGTACATGCACGCACTATACCATGGAAGGTACATACAAAAATGATATCAAACATCTCACCATCTTACGTACATTTGCATTTTACATTTACAATTGGGTTCGACCTAGGGGTATTACACATGGATTCCCCAAGATTATTGCAAGTGACAGGGATCCAATTTTGACTTGAAAATTTTGGACTGGATTATTTTCTTGTTTGATTACTCAATTGGAACATATCTCAACTTACCACCTTCAATATGATGGGGAAATAGAGATTGTGAATAAATGTGCATAAGGATATCTTCATTTCTTTTCATTAGATAAATAGACATAATGGGTCAAGTGGTTTCCCTTGGAAGAATGGTGGTACAACAAATCCTTCCATACTTCATTAGAAATGTACCTATTTCTGGAACTTTATGCATATCATACTCCATCCATCACATCTCCCTTAAAAGGGACTAAAAAGGTTCAATAAGTGGAGGACCACATAGGGCACCAATAAGAGGTTCTCAAAATATTAAAGGATAACTTGGTTATGGCACAAAATAGGAAACAAAAATCATATCAACATCACAATGAAAGTGAATTGCAAGTGGTGGATTGGGTATTTTTTAGGCTACATCCATATAAATATATGTACCTCAAGAAAACAAATAAGGACAATAAACAAACACCCAAATATTATGGCCCCTATAATGTCTTGCAAAGGATTGGAAGTGTGGCTTACAAATTGGAGTTTCCTCCATATTCATGTGTACATCCAATATTCCATGTTTCGTGTTGAAAGAAGGTAATCCGTTACAATATATTAGTCCAAACTATTTTTCCAGACATTAATGAAGAAGGGAAAATCATACTAGAACCAGAAACACTCCTTGAAACAAGGATTAAGTGACTATGAAATAAAGAAATTACTAAGTACCTTGTCACATGGATGAACCTACTAGTGGAAGAGGCAACACGGAAACATGAGTTCTTCATGTAGAAACACCCACGATTAATGAAGTGTAGAGTAAAACACATGTTTGAAGGGGACAGGCATGTTAAACCCTAGATAAATCCCATTGTTATATATAAAACCCCTTATTAATCCCCCTATATATTGAATTATTACATTTCTAGTGTTATATTAGTAGGTCTGATTGAATCCTTAATTGTACCCTTTGTCTCATATATATATATATATATATGTATGTATGTATGTATGTATGTATGTATGTACGTATGTATGTATGTATACATACGTATATACATACACACACACACACATAGACACACCAATGAGACCTAGTCTTAGGATCACCTCATCTCATCTCATATTCTCTTCTCAATTATATATATTATAAAAGGAGGTTTCCCCCTCAAAGTGAATTTTATTCATTGAATTTTTATCATTTTTAAGGCATTGTATCATAATACTAGTTCCTGTATTTCCTAAACCGCAGAAGTGTTTTTGAAGTGGAGACAAATGCAAGTGGGTATGCTATGGGATCAATTTTGTTGCAAGGAGGTAAGACAGTATACTATCATTCTAAAATGTTTCACGGGAGAGTGCTGAAATTCCATACTTATGATAAGGAACTCTATGCCCCAGTTCAATCTGTTAAGAAGTGGAAGCACTATATAATGGGAAAGGAAATTGTTATAGCCTTATTTTCCACCCTAGGGTCTCATGAAGGACACATTGATGATGTTGTATTGAGACACACTCTTTTGTCTTGGCTTTGGTGATTTTTGAGGATGATCACTATTGAACCCACTAGTAAGGCGTGATCAGTCATTGATGAACTCCTTTGTATCATGCGACTGTTCGCTATCATCATTACTACTAGCACGATACTACCTCTATAGCCTTCTAGAATTGGCGATTTATAAGGAGATAAACACTAGATGATTTGATTATCTCATGGAAGGATCTTGGAAAGTCCCACTCTATTCAAGTTCACTAAGTTCTAGAGATATAGAATCATCTCCTAACCTACTCCACCAATCTATATAAGGAAGTTTTTTCCATGGGAAAAAGAATAAAGAATCATTCATAGCTACATGTTGTTGGAGTTTTAGAGGAGATTCTCCATATATTTTAGCCTTCAAATTAGGTTTTCCTTGCTTGAGTGAGGATTGAGTAGCAAAAATAAAAAGGAGCATAAGAAGGATTGCATCATTCATTCAAGGTAAAATAGTATCGATGTACTTATCCATTCATTTATATATATATCTATGGTGTTCCCTTGTCCATAATGTTGCATTTAATTATAGAATATAGAATTGATCTTACCTTGGATGTATTGGATCATATCAGAATTATATTTTTTATTTTCCTAATGCTATAAGGGTAGTATATTGTAAATTGTTTGTCTCCTTGTGTGTAGGAAAAATATCATAGGAGATGGATCTGTATCTTGGGATATGTGTCAGTTAGGTTGTATGAGGACAAAAATTGATTGAAAAGGTGTGTTTATCTTCCTTATTGGTTAAAAGGAAATGAAACTTTTTAGATCTTGGTAAAATTATATAGAAGTCTATCCCTGATGTTTTCCTTGGATTGAGAGCATATCCAAGGGAAGTCTTTCTTATCTATAGGAGAGATTTATCCACAATAGAAACCATTATCAACACTGATCACTAGCCACTATAGTACTTGCAAGACCAAATCAAGCTTCAACAAACCAAACATTACAAGTGTATGGGGATTTTGTAGAATTTTCATCTAGTTCATCAAGTACAAGAAGGGAAGCATTGATAAGTTAATGTACATGATTTCAAGGCCACCCACATCCAATATTACAGCTTTGGGAAACCTTATGCACATGGATCCTTTCACCCTTTATGCATACAAATAGGCATACATTGGATATAAGGAATTGAAAGAGGTGTTTCAATAGCTATAGGGTCAAATTCATGTAGACCGAGGTGATAGTAAAGTTGATTATCATCTCAAAATTGGGTTACTCTACAAGCTAGACAAGATTTGTGTTCCCAAAGGTGAAATACTACAGATTATCAGAGAGGCTTACACCTCCAATTTTGCATGACATTTTGGTGTTGGGAAGACAATTGCTAACTTACAAAGGTATTTGTATTGGCCCGCAATCCAAGCTGATGTAACTCGATATTTTAGAGGATACATGATTTGGTGTACCAACAAGCCCATTAATAGGAATAAAGGTCTATACCATCCTTTACTTGTACCCACTCAACTTTGGGAAATAATTTCCATGAATTTTTCCAATGGTTTTACAACATCCAAGAAGGGACATGACTATCTATTTGTGTAAGTTGATAGGTTCAATAACATGTGAATTTGCATGCCTTGTAAAAATACCATCAAAGGATAAGAATAAGAAAACATGTTATTTTAATAGGTCTAGGTGCACTTTGGGATACCAAGGAGCATCATCTTATATAGGGATACCATATTTCTCAATTTCTTTTGGACTACACTTTGGGAGAAGATGGATACAAATTCGAAGAGATATACAACATTTCATCCATAAAATGATGGCCATATAGAATTAATCAATATCAATTTTGATCCAGGTGGATATTGGTGGCCACCCACCTTTTCCAACAGGCTCAAAATAGTTTTCTGGCAATTTTGGTAATTTACTAGTTTTAGCAGTTTTTAACTTCTGGGGACATTTTGAGGGACTAAATGAAGGTTTTTCGGGATCAATATTCTCAATTATTGCTGAAACATCTTATTCATCCCCCAAAATTAATCACCTCGAGGACACCTTTCCAACGAGCTATCATGCGCCCCAAACGGAGATTGTATGCCAAAGTTATGCCCTCGGGAAGTTGATACACCAAACTACCAAAAATGGGGTCCACAAAAATGTTGGCTTTTCATCTTCCGGGGTTAGGGTTTTGGATTTTATTTATGATAAAAAGGCCTTTGGAGCCTCATTGTAAAATCATATTCTTCTGAATGCCAGTAGCGGACACATCTCTTCTTAGAGATAAGCTCCCACCATTCTAGCAAGTCTTTCACTCTGTATTTACAGTCTTTGTACATTTTCGCTCATTAATAGAAAATTGTGTATTACTCTATCTATGTGTTTATGTTTTCATCTTTGATACATTTCTGTTATATTATTGGATATCCGAGATATCTCTGTACATTGCTTTATTATATCTCTGCTCTAATTTTGTGCCGAAAATAGTCTAGATCAACTTTGGTTCAACTTTTGAGGGGTTACAATCAAAAGAATTCGAATATCTGGGATGGAAATATGATCTACATTCAACACTCTTATTACATATTAGTCCATACTTATACTAGTAATTCCCCTTTTGAAACATGCTTTGGGTATTTTTCGCCTTTTCCCTCAGATTTTGTCTATGGATAGCAAGGAGAAGTGAGGGGAGACATCATAGGAAAATCATTTAAATCATATAAGTTTGTTGAAAAGATTAGGTAGATCCATTTGCAAGTATATGAGACATTGAAGAAGTCATATTAAGAAATATACAAGGCTGGACATGATCAACACATAAGTGATAAATCATTCTAAGTGGGATACATAGTGTTCTCGGTCAATCTGTCAGCAGGTGAG
>SNQJ01S0129497.1:9652-20470 GCA_010110895.2 Picea sitchensis
TCCCCTACAGGGTTTCCCAGGATAAATGATGTGTCTCTTGTGATTGTGTATTTCTCAGTGATCTTGTATTATGCTATTGTTATCTATTGAAATGCAAAGAACTATAATAATGGCTTAAACATTAATAGTTCTCACTCTTGATTGAATGTCCACACACTCCACACTAATCCTCACACATTTGATCATAAATCCTTGCAGTACGAGGATGAAGGAACACATGTTGACGAGTCTCTTCATCATGTCAAATCGTGTCATACCAAGGGGTTAAGGGATGGAGGTTGCCCCCCTTTCTCCATTGACATTTATCTCCCCCTTTGGCATCCTAGAGCGAACCTTAGCCCAATGGTAAACTACGAGGTTGAGGCACCTCTTCATATGAAGTAGTTTCAGCTCCCCAAAACTGTCGCTTAGAGAAATGATTTGGTGGAGAATTTCATTCAAGTGATTATTCTCCATGAGGTTTATTTTGACTCCCACTCTGACAATTATCATAGAGTCGTTGCAAACTATTAGATGAGAGATATTGTTCTCTTTTGCTAATTTCAAGCCTTCATATAGTGCATATTCTTCAACGATATTGTTTTTTGTAGTCCTTAAACCGCAAGCATAATAAGCTATTGAATTTCCTCCAGGATCAAGGAGACTCCCACCTACACCTGTCACCCCATGTATGTAATGATGTTGTTGGCTATAATTAGTTTTAATCTAAAATTAGAAATTATGCTTTTATTTTCTGTTGTCATCAATATTTTGCTAAAACCTTGTATGGAAAAGAACAAATCTCAAAACAACTCTAGTCCTTTTTTTAAGAGTTCTAACTTTGTTTTCTTTGAAAGGAAATTACAACAAAGTCTACATGGAACACTTTTTGTATAGGATTAATATAATCTAGCTAAATTAGCTTAAAAAAACATAAACATAAGCTAAACCACCTCCTTTTTATCACATACGTTATTTATTTGTTCTTTTTATTTGTCTTTATAAGATAAGAAAATAGTTTTAGGTTTCGAAGCCAAAGTAGCTAGCACGACTTCCTATTCGTTTGATCACCTTTTACCAAAAACAATATCCAAATTTCCAATGTTTTTTTTAAAAACATATTTATTTTTTTTGTTTGCTAGTTTGTGCGTGACCTGCGGGACTAGCATGTGGCTTGAGAAACTGTGACTCAAGGGCATCTAAGCCGTCAAAATCACCTAGGGATCGTACCTGGCCTAAGCCACACCAACCCTTAACATGGATGGATTTTTTGTCGTCGCAGGTTTTGAATCGGTGACTTTAACATCACAGAGTGCCTTAACAACACACTCTATAACATACCTGGCCTTCCAACAATACCGACAATGCCACTACTCAGCTCTGACTTAGATGCAATACCAAACTGTAACGTCACTGACCATTCAACAGGTCGAGTAACACTACCACACAAAACATTCACACACACACACACACACACACACACACACACACACACACAACGCATTTTAATCGAAATAAAACACATAACACAAAGTTACTGCTACCATATAGATTCAAATGTAATAGACAATAATTCATATACGCAATGGAATACATGATAACATTCAAGAATCACAAGCATGCATAACATAAAATTAAGCACATAAATGCTACTTATCTTTCAACTGGAATAACACCACCAACTGCGTGAAGACCTTCCACGAACATCCCGGCCTTAGACCACACTCCTCATCACTCTTAGTAGTAAGTCACCTCCGAGATGGGACTAAGCTCCACTGGGAAAGGGATTCCTAGGCTAGGTAAGGTCAATAGGGAAGTCACACAGTTAAAGAGGAAGGTTTCTCTCCCAGGAGCCACTTATGCCCACTACTCATAGACTCTCATTCCCCACATGCCTGTCCCACCCTAGGAGTATACACCTTCACTGTCACACAGTCCATCGGCTGCTTCACCTCCCTTGCCTTGGGCTTCGATAACAGGGCAAACTGGAATTCTCAGTGCTCTGTAGCAACTACGAGACTCCTTCCAGGAGAACTCACTTCCACAACACACTCTCTCACCCGTAAAGAGCTGCTCACAGGTTTGACAACCTACCTCTTCAACCAAAATCACCTCTCTCACCTGGAGAGAGTGTTTCACACAGGCCTGGAAACCTGCTTCTTCAACTGCGTTCCAACATAGGGAGGGCAACATGTCAATAAAGTTAAGGAAAAATAGAAGGCAACAAGCCACACTCAACCAAGGGACTGCATGGCCACAACAACCCACAGTTACAACAGTTATAACACACACGAAATAGATAATTATGGGATGCTCAGGCTTCACAGAAGACGTGGGTCAGTCCATGGTTCTCCCTGGGTTCATGTATGAACTCGGTTCTGAAAACAAATGGATAGGCTGGGTTCACATAATCATGTAGGTCGGCTTCACGGATCTGATTTTTAGAGGTGCATGGCTATGCATAGGTCCAACATAGAGACAAAACGAGTTCCAGGGGAGGATCCTAGTGAACTCAGGCAGATGATGGAAGAATGGGTGCGTGAACCCCCAACAAGGTTGACTTCTTCATCTTTAACTACATGCACCCAGGTCAACACCTGTCTTCCTGGAGTTGCATGCACTCCATTTTGCATACGTTCCTTTTCCAGGAACTTGGGACAACACTCATCAATTGTCGACCTTAGCCTTTTAGAAAATAATAATGAATTATTATCCCCTTTAGAGGTAAGCCCCCTAGCTTATCCCCTAGGCCCAACACTTAGCCTCCTCCCTTACCCAACATTGTGGAAACTTAGTCCCCCATCACTCTTTCTTCGTGGTCGATCTACACACAAGGATGTTTTTATATTAACAAAGTGCATAATTACATGTACACAACAAGCTCTTGGCCTTTAACACCTAGGCTCTCCGACCTACTTGCACATAAGCTTACCAGCTTACAATTGTTCGTCTCACCAACCTACAAAAAATGTTTACAATACATAGATATAACTGGGGCTTGTCCTTGGGGTATTACAATCCCCTCCCCTTATTTTTGCACCGTCCTTTGTGTAACTTACTTACAAAGCATCAACAAGATTTCCAAAATCTTCAAAAAGATGCGGGTATTCTGCCCGCATAACATCCTCATGCTCCCATGTTGTCTCCTCGGGACCGTACCAGGTCCACTATACATTTACAAGCCCTATGTCTCGATTCTAGAGCTACTTTCTTTTCCGGTCCAATATGTGCACCAGATGCACTTGCAAGACACCTTCTTTCTCCATCTGAATCACATTCCAATCAATTACATGATTAACATCAGGTATATATTTCTTAAGCAATGAAATATGGAACACATTATGTACAGTCATGGATGCAGGTGATGCAATCATATATGCAATTGGCCCAATCCTTTCTAGGATTTCAAATGGCCCACAAAATCTGGCTACCAACTTCGAACATTTTCCCAGCCTCAGGGAACTTCTATTGGCTTTCACTTTCAGGAAAACATGATCGCCCACTTTAAACTCCCTGTGGGTTCTGGTCTTATCAACATAACTTTTATGCCTTTCTTGGGCAACCTTTAAATTCTGCTTAATTTTTAGCATTTTCTCTTCCATTTCCTTGAGAAACTCTGACCCAACCACTACTCTATCAGCTGGATTATCCCAGCTTATTAGAGTGTTGCAATTTCTGCCATAAACTGCTTCAAATGGGCTCATCTTCAACGATGCTTGATACCCATTGTTGTAGGTGAATTCTACCAAGTGTAGGTAGTCTTCCCATTTAGATGGTTTGTCCATCACATACATCCTTAGCATGTCTTCTATCACTTGGTTCACCCTCTCTGTCTGCCCATCAGACTCAGGATGATAGGTTGTGATGAAGTTTAGGTTCATTCCGAACCCCTTGAACAACCCCATCCAAAAATTTGAGGTAAATTTTGGGTCCTTGTCGAACACAATCGTCTTGGGAATACTGTGCAATCATGCTATTTCCCTCATAAATATATCAACAACATTAGCTACCTTGTGAGTAGTCTTTAATGGAATAAAATGGGCAGCTTTCGTAAGCTTTTCCACCACCACCATGATTGAATCATGCTGCTTTCCGGTCTTGGGCAATCCTGTGATGAAATCCATTGTCACTACCTCCCACTTCCACTTAGAAATGGGTACAGGATGTAGCAACCCTGCTGGGTGCCTATGCTCAGCTTTAACCTTCTGTCATTCCATACATCTATCGATGTATTGTGCAATTTCTTTCTTCATACCTGGCCAAAAGTAATGGCTCTTGATTTCTTCCATAGTTTTCTGATATCCAGGGTGCCCTGCATAAGGCACATTATGCATTTCATTCAAAATCATAAGTTTCAAGTCCTCGACATTAGGTACATAAATTCTGTTCTTGTACATAAGTGTTCCATCAGCTTCCAATTTATAATTTTCCACTTTCTATGGCATCTCACCTTGTTGTAGCTTTGCTACCAAATCCCTGTACTGCAAATCTGCATTTGCAACCTCTGAAATTCTGCCTTTAATATCAGTTCAGTACATGCTAATGGTCATATCATGCAATTCATGCACTCTCCTGCTGAGTACATCAACCACTTTGTTTTCATTTCCTTTGATATGCTTGATATCAAAGTCATACTCACAAAGAAACTCCAACCACCTACTCTACCTAGCATTCAAAGCTGCCTGATCAAACAAATACTTCAAACCATTATGGTCTATCCTCAGTTCGAACCTCCTTCCCATGAGGTAATGACTCCATTTCTTTAGAGTGTGTACTATGGATGCCAACTCCAAATCATGAGTTGCATAGTTCCTTTCATGCTCTTTCAACTTTCTGGATTCATAACAAATTACGAATCCATTTTGACTGAGGACTCCTCCCAGTCCTTCTTTGCATGCATCTGTACACACGACAATGTCTTCATTTGGATCTGCAATCCTCAGGATTGGAGCACTGGTTAACAACCACTTCAATCACTGGAAGCTTTTCTCACATTCCTCTGTCCATTAAAATTTCTTCTCCTCCTTTTCAAGGAAGTGATAGGGTAAGCTATCCTTGAGAACCCTGCAATGAACCTTCTGTAATAACTAGCTATACCCATAAAGGATCCGACTTCTGTCACATTATTCGATGTTGACCATTCTCCGATGGCTTCTATCTTCTCAAGATTCATAACTATCCCATCCTTTGAGATGATATGCCCCGAGTAACAGATCTGTTTTTGACAAAATGAGCACTTGCTCAATTTAGCATATAGTTTCTGCTCTCTTAGCACCTGCAACACCATCCCCAGATGTTGTTCATGCTCTTCTTTCGAATTGGAATACACCAGGATGTCATCCAAAAAGACTATGACAAACTGGTCGAGATATTCTCTGAAAACGCCATTCATTAGGCACATAAAAACATCGAGTGCATTTGACAACCCAAAAGGCCCCACTGTGAATTCATAATGACCAAACCTTGTTTTGAAGGTGGTCTTGCTGATGTGTTCATCCCTTATCCTTACCTGGTGATATCCTGACCTGAGATCTATTTTTGAAAATATCTTGGCATTCTTCAATTGATCAAAGAGGTCATCGATCCTTGGCAGGGGATACCTGTTCTTTACAGTCACTTTGTTCAACTGTCTGAAATCGATGCACAACCTCAATGTCCCATCCTTATTCTTCATGAATAGGATCGAGGCTCCCGAAGGTGAAACACTTGGGCATATATACCCCTTCTTCAGAAGCTCTTCAAGCTGCAATTGCAGTTCTTTCAACTCCGGTGTACTCAATCTGTAAGGAGTTTTTGACACTGGAGCTACTCTAGGCATCAGGTTTACCGAGAAGTCAATATCTCTTTTCGAGGGTAATCCTAGTGCCTCCTGGAATAAATCTTCGAAATCTTTTAATACTTCATGGTCTTCAATATTTGAGACCTCATCCTTAGATGCTTCCTCCACATGGGCTACGAATAATTGACATCCTTTTCTGTATCATTTCTTCAATTGTATTGTTGATATTTCTCTGACAACAACTACTCTGGGAATTCCTTGGACTATTCTCTAATTCCATTCCTCATCCAGGAACGTGAATGCCTTGTTACAATAGTCTAAGATGGTGTGGTGTTGGTCCAACCAATCCATCCCAATTGGACATTCATAAGAACCTAAAGGTAAAACATTCAATTTAGCCTTTGTGCTCATTCCATTCATGTCCACTGGACATGACTTAATCAACTCAAAAGCCTTTCTCTTGCCTCCCGTGGCCAACTGCACTAACCAAGGTTTCTCATGATTGCTTCTTGGTAAAAGTAAACTTTCCACCATTCTAGGATCTATGTAACTATAACTAGCTCCCGAATCAATTAAAATAATAATGGGTTGGTTTTTGATCATACCTTCCACTTCAGTCATATGTGATTGAAACTCAGCCTGCTTTTTGTCTAGGGATGTGTATATTCTTGGAACACTTCTACCCATGTCCTCCACTATTTCATCTTGTTGAACATTGTGGACAGTTCTCACTTTGTCATTTCTGTGGGGGCAGTCTCTGTACCTTTGATTTCCTTTACAATCCCAACATTCCATAGGTGTCTGCCTTGGAAATTGCCCACATACTTCAGCCTTCCTGGGCTCTCTAAAACCTGACTGTCCTTGAGGATTGTTCCTGAAAAAGGGTGGTTTAGTTCCCTTCTTCCTCTGATCCATTTTGAAATTCTTCTTGTCTTCCCAAACCTTCTGGAAAGTAGGATTTTCATTTTTCTTCTCATACAAGCATTTTTCTCTCCTTATAGTTTCTTCCATAGTTTTAGGGTCATCATACTGAATCTTGTCACCGATGGAAGGTGGCAGTCCACTCAAATACCTTTGAATTTTGATAGTCTCATCTTTGATGAATGAAACATACTTCAACAACTCCAAAAACTTTTGTTCGTATTCATCAATGGTCATGCTGCCCAGCTTGAGTTCAAAGAAATATTTCATCTTTCTGTCGTAGTATCTTTTAGTCAAGTATTTCTTTTCAAAATAATTCTTGAATTCTTTCCAAGTAATATCTTTCTCTTTAATGTGTTGCACCTGTACAATTTTATCCCACCACATGGATGCCTTTCCCTTCAGTTGATACATTGCAATTATTCCTTCTGCATGAGAGGAATAATTTTGTAGTTGGAAATATTTCCTCATGCCAATCAACCATGTTTCAGCATCTTCCTCCTTCTTGTATTCTCCATCAAACGTAGGAGGCTTAATCTTGTTCATTTTTCCCTTCAGTTCATCCAATCCATATCTCCTATGCTTTATGGTAGGAGATTTTCTTGAACTATTGTGTTCCCTCCTCTTGGAGCGACCTTGGGAGTGATGGCGATGTCTACCAACACTCCTTGATCTTCTTCTCTTAGAATTCTAGTGACTCTCTATTTTGCTCGAGTCACACTCCTTGTCCAACTTCATTTCTATTCTCTCCAGAATCTTCATCAACTTTAAGTTGAATTTTTCCTTTTTTTTCTTAGCTTTCATGAGATTTCTGTTATCTGCTTGGTGAGTCTGGGCATCTTTCTGCAATCTTTCAATGATTTTCATCATATGCCCTTCCTTATCTATCTCTTCTCCATGCCCATTGGAGTTTGACTCTTCAACTCCCAAATGAACATCCATCCCTTTAGCTTCATTCTCTGAACTGGAAGCATTCTATGCCTCCTCCATTTCTCTAGACTCAGTGGCAATTCGCTTCGGTCCTGACACTCGTTGAACTCTACAAACGCAATGTGCAATCAACCGAAATTTATCAGGCCATCATTCCTCAACAAATCCCACAGTATTCAAACACCAAATCTGATTTAAGAAACATTTAGATTTCATGAATTTTCTGAGATCTTCTCGGCTTTGAAACAATTTCAGGCCTTAGCCGTTTTCTCTTAGCCCCAACCCATGCGACCACAGGCTGTGACCAAACTCTAGATCGATAGGCACTTAATCAGGACTTCAGGTTTCCGAAGTCTTCATAATACATCCCAACAGACTCTCGGAGTTTCGAATTAACGAAATTGCGAAGTAGGGCAGATAATCTGTCCACTACTACTCGGCATCCAACAAATGACACTCACAGTGGACTTATGTCATCGAAGCTTCGGGACTTCGGAGATTCAGGACTTCAGGACTTCGGGTTTGGAAGCTTTCCCGCTTGCTTCCTTCCAATCTCCTGAATTCTGAATTTTCAGACTTCTTTACTCTTCAGTCCGCAAGTACTAATGTCACCAACTCAGGTGGTGGAATGCGGCATGCCTAGGTAAGTCAACGTCACCCTTGGTGATGTCATCTAGCCCCACCATGCCTACCCTTTCACTTTGAAAATTCAGGCTTCGAAAGTTTGTGCATCAACACATCCCACTTCTTTCAATTGCTGAAATTCTGGACTCTCCCTGGATAATCGACGATCCTTATCTCTCCCGCAACCAACGGTCGAGATCCACTTCATGATTTCTTGCTTCAGAGGTTTTCACTTCTCTTCACTTTAAATATTTTGATTTGTGAAATACGAATGATTCTCGTGAATAACCCAGGCGCGTCTTCTCCAATATCTAACGGTCAAGCTTCTCCCCTCAGATCTGTGATGTAGATCTCTTCCAGGACTTCGAAAGTTTGTGCCTTAGCGCATTCCACTTCTCCCGATTGCCGAAATCTAAAAGGTTTCTAGGATAACCTTCCTGCACCTTCTTTGGATCCGACGGTCGTAAAGGACTCTCCTTTTCCCAAACAGATCCTAAGGCCCACATTATTGTGCGTCCCAATACCACGTCTGTTGTGGCTTTTATAATACCGCTACTCCTCCTGATCTTCGTAACACGATCAAGGTAACTTCTTGGCACACACAAATGTTTCGACATTCGAAAATAGTTCCTCCAGACACAATTTCCACCTGAAACGTCGAGTCCAATGACCACTTATCCATCCCATTCAGGTTCAGATTCGAAACCTCGACTGTGAACCTGAATTTTGTCCATTTTGACAACAATTATTTTCCAAAACTTTTTCTTCAACTACCATGAACATGGCCCATTCAGGCTCAGCATTGAAACCATGGCTTTGATACTAGAATGTAACATCCTCATCCTTCCAAAAATATTGGCAATGCCACTACTCAACTCTAACTTAGCTTCGATACCAAATTGTAACGTCCCTGGCCATTCAACAGGTCGAGTAACACTACCACATGGAACATTCACACACACACACACACATATATATAACATGCATTTTAATTGAAATAAAACACATAACATATAGTTACTACTACCATACATATTCAAATGTAATAGACAATAATTCATATACACAACATAATACATGATAACATTCAACCATCATAGACATGCATAACATAAAATTAAGCACATAAATGATACTTATCTTTCAACTAGAACAACACCACCAACTACGTGCAAACCTTCCACAAACCTCCCAGCCTTAGACCACACTGCTCATCACTCTCAGCAGTAGGTCACCCCCAATCTTGGACTAAGCTCCATGGGGCAAGGGATTCCTAGGCTAGGCAAGGTCAATAGGGAAGTCACACAGTTAAAGAGGAAGGGTTCTCTCCCAGGAGCCACTTATGCCCACTGCTCTCAGACTCTCATTCCCCACATACCCATCCCACCCTAGGACTATACACCTTCACTGTCACACAGTCCATCGACTACTTCACCTCCCTTGCCTTGGGATTTAGCAACAGGCTGGACCGGAATTCTCAAAGCTCTGTAGCAGCTATGGGACTCTTTCCAGGATAACTCACTTCCAAAACACACTCTCTCACCGTGAGAGAGTTGATCACATGTATGAAAACCTGTCTCTTCAACCACAACCACCTCTCTCACCTGGAGAGAGGTGTTGCACACAGGCTTAAAAACTTGCTTCTTCAACTACGTTCCAACATAAGGAGGAAAACAACATTAGATCAATACAGTTGAGGAAAAATAGAAGGCAACAAGCCACACTCAGCCAAGGGACTTCATGGCCACACCAACCCACAGTTATAACACACATGACATAGACAATTACGGGATGATCAGGCTTCAAAGAAGACACAGGTTAGTCCACGGTTCTCCTTGGTTTCAGGTACAGACTCGGTTCTAAAAAAAAATGGATAGGCTGGGTTCACAGAATCACATAGGGCGGCTTCACGGATCTGATTTTCAGAGGTACGTGGCTATGTAGAGGTCCAATGTAGAGATAAAACAGGTTCTGGGGGAGGATCCCAACGAACTCAGGTGGAGGATGGAAGAATGGGCGCATGAACCCCCAACATGGCTGACTTCTTTAGCTTTAACTGCATGCTCCCAGGTCGACACCTGTCTTCCTGGAGCTGCATGCACTCCATTTTGTATACGTTCCTTTCCCAGGAACTTGGGACAACACTCATCAATTGTCCACCTTATCCTTTTAGGGAATAATAATAAATTATTATCCCCTTTAGAGGTAAGCCCCCTAGCTTAGCCCCTAGGCCCAACACTTAGCCTCCTCCCTTACCCAACCTTGTGGAAACTTAGTCCCCCATCACTCTTTCTTCGTGGTCAGTCTACGCACAACGATGTTTTTATATTAACAAAGTGCATAATTACATGTACAAAACAAGCTCCTGTCCTTTAACACCTAGGCTCTTCGAACTACTTTCACATAAGCTTACCAGCTTACAATTGCTCGGCTCACCAGCCTACAAAACATGTTTACAATACATAGATATAACTGGGGCTCGTCCTTGGGGTATTACACACTCCGTCACCGACTGTCCTACACCTCCGGACATTAAAAAACATATCATTATTTTGAATTAGATTAATTTTTTTTTTTTTTTTTTT
>SNQJ01S0129497.1:20520-35455 GCA_010110895.2 Picea sitchensis
TTTTTTTTTTTTTTTTTTAATTTCTTCGTTTTATCATGTGATTTTTTTATAAGTCCAAACCCGTCAATGTCAGTATGGTGTAAGGCCATATTTGTAAGATAAAAATATCATTTTAAACATTAAAAAAATAAATTTACAACTATTAAATGGACTTTAAGTATTGGTAGGTTGAAATTAAGATATGATTAACCACACAATAAAACAAGTGCCATTGGAGTGGCGATGTCCCTGCTGAAAGGTTAATTTGGTTAATTTGTTGTGATGATTAAATTGGATGTTTAATTATAATGGTATTTTCTTCAAGTTTTGTAATTGTTTAAAGTTTGTGTTGATAAAATAGGGATGCTCCATCGAGTCTGGATGGAACAGAGTGCACTGCAGTGACATGTTTATGTGGTTACTTAATACTGCTAAATAGATGTTATAAAAAAGTTCTAGGAGATCATAGAATATTTTTTTCCATTTAAGTCTCTTGACCCAACAACCACCCCTTTTTCCATTATCAATTGAAGTATTTATATCTATTACATCGTGATTAAACTAAAAATCAACTTAAATATTCATTTTGTAATCTGGAATTTGAACGAAAAAATGTGGATTCTTTAACCAATAACCGATAAAAGAATTCATAAAGAGAGCCCCTTCAAACCATTTACTTTCCTTCCATAATTGAAACTTATAACACATTACAAGAAAAAAAGTGCGTGACAGTTGTAACATGAATGAGAATATTGATGAGTTTAGAAGCAAAAGATAGAACCTGGACGTGTTGTGCATCGTGGTCTGATAAGGAAGTCTATGGTAATTATGATAATTAAAGTACAATGCATGGACGTGTTGTGCAGCCTGGTCTAATAAGGAAGTCTATGGTAATTATGATAATTAAAGTACAGTGCATTATTGTATTGGCTAAGAATTACAAAACCTATAATTATAATTGTACTATGGTAACTAAAGTGTATTGTAATTATGATAAATACAGTTTAGTGTATGGTGAAAGTGATGAATCATAATTTTTTTATTAAACGGAAATTCTTATATCTTTAAACACAGATTTAAAATATATATATTACAATATGAGACAACTATTATGATGTTTTTTATATGAATTTGAAATTTGGATGAGAAAGATCAATATCTACCTTTCCAAACATCTTCGTATCAATGGAAACTCTGCGTTTGGACTGTTAACATCTTAGTATCAATGGAAACTTCGCGTTTGGACTGTTAACATCTTAGTATCAATGAAAACTCCTCTTTTGGACTATTGAAATTGGTGTATGTATCTATTTTCTCAAGCAATTCAGTTGATACACATGACTTACATTCACACCAAGACTAATAGGTGCATTGTATGGTAGAAAATTAAAATCAAACATAAGTCATACACACTAAAATATTCTTCATAAAACCAAGGTATTTCTCTATAAATACCCTTCTCAATACTTTATGGCCTACACCTGAATCATTTCCATGTCTATAAGTAGTGAACGAAGCACAATATTATTGATACAATCGAACTAGTAGTACTCCATTTAAATTGATATTAGAGTAACTATAATTATGATGTGGTTGGAAGTAGTGATAGCAACAGGGTTGTAAGTTGCGGCCTTCGCAGTTTGGTTCATGTCAAAAAAATGGTAAAGGTTGTGAAAGAAATGTGGGAGAGAAATCAGTGCTACCCCTCGCAGCATGGGATTGCCATTCATTGGAGAAACTCTTGAATATATTTGTAGTGAAGATATCATTGGAAATCAGAAAATAGTCACAATAGTATTCACTAGAATAAAAACCTTTACCTGCTCACAAATAGTCTCATCAAATTTGTGTCCGACCAATAGTCTGGGTGAAGAGGTCAAGAAAAATTAATTAATAAATAAATCCAACACTATAATAATAGTAAAGTATAAATTTAAATACAATATTTGGGGAATTCAAGACCTGCTTGTTGTTCCAAGTGTCCACACTGGCACATATCCGTGACACTGTAAAGTAGCGGTGAAGTATTGTGATGGTTGGAAAAATATTAGATTCTTACACAACTCATTCTCATTGACGAATAACCCCACTTGCGGTGAATTACACCAAACTTCTGATAATGGGATGGCTGTTTATAGGTGGTATTATTTGTTCAGTGGTTTGGGAATGGTTTCTTGTTTCGTATTTGTTATTTGACGTAGAGAGAGAGACTTGTAGCATTCAGGATATCTCTTAGCTTGCAAGCTTAGTCAGGTGCACTCAATTGGTGACTCAATGTGGCCTTCTAACCTAACAAAAGACTTGGGTTTTTCAAGCCTTACCTTCCTTTCATAGACAACTAGCTTCAACATAGTAGGCACACCAAAACATGTCGGAGTAAGCAACAAACAACAAATTCACTGCCACCATTTTGCTTCACAACAATGCAAGCATACAAGCTTATTTCATAGTAGGTTGAGACAATATAGAGAAAATGGATGATGATTCCCATGGTTGGTGTAAATTATTAAGATTCAATGGGCGGGGGTAGACCGACAGGGGTGGCCTACCGAGTCATATTAGGTAGTGCACCAAACAACCAAGGGACAATGAACTTGAATAATTCCCTACATGCTCAAAATCACATTATATTTGCATGGCAATAAGAGACCGATGTTTTTGGACTCATCGCACTCTTGCTCTAGGCGCAAATCCTAATCACCCAAGTAAATATGTTGGTTAAGCTTGAAAAATCGATCTCTAAAGATAGCATTAGCGAGGGATTTCGGGCTTCACTCACCTCGAAGTGAAGTGCAGACATGTGTTGGTTCTCAACTTGGCCCCTCTCATGTCATTGCCACCTGGTAATTGAATGAATTCAGGTTTGTTTCTTTGATGACCCGATAATATTGTTTTTTCTTTGGGAACAAGTTAAGAGTTGACTCTACAATAAATCACAACACCCGCCGGGAATTTATATCTAGTGCATGGTTTTCTGGAAGCTTATCACAAAGGCGGAAGGGTGGTGGCATTAGTTGTTCTGGTATGCAAAATAATCTAGTTTTGGATTGATTCTAGTTGCATTGGGTTGCACATTCCCAATTTGAGGGAGAAAAACTCTAAATTTGATCGAGTTTATTTATTTTTTATTTCATTTCTTTCCCTTTGGGGGTTTTCTAGTTTATGGTTTTGTTAATTTTTTATCTGAGCATATGGGTCATGCTTGAATTCGATTTTCGACTGGCACTACACATGAAGGGTTGGTTCAGTAATTAGGGTTTGAGAATCTTTGAAACCATTGAATTGATTAAGCATATATCGATTAGTTGTAAATTATTTCTTGAGTTCAGATTAAGATCGTGTAAATATAGTTGATTGAATATATTGTATTTTTGTTTTTTTATGTAGTTGATAGAATATATTGTATTTCTGTTTTTCGTATGCTTGGTTTGAATAAAGTTGTGGGGGGTGTTTTTGATTGAAGGTATTTTCATATGGACTATGGTAGGATGAAGACTTCACACACGAGCCGAAGGGTAGTCTTAGACCTTCATATTCAAAATTTTGTAGTTATGTACAGATTTTAGCTGCATTTGGTTAGTTCTGCTCTGTAAATTGCATCATGAGCGCTGCATTTTTTGTTGTTGTTGTGATTTGTTGTGTTTTTTCTGAGCTCAAATTGAGAGAGAGAAGCTGTAAAATTAAATGAGTTTTTTTTTATATCATTTCACTTTGCCTTTTTGTTGTTATGGGGTTTTTTAGTACATGGGGGTTTTATCTGAGCATTTGGGTTATTCTTGAGTTTAACTTTAGATCGTGATCGTGTATGTAGGATAGTTGGCAAGATTTGATTCAAGAAAAAAGAATCTATCGTCCACAAGAAAAAAAAATTTGTCCACAATGTACAATATGTACAATAACAAATGACGGGGCAATGAACGTGATTGAATGTAGTTGTCACAACTCATATTTAAAAAGAATGGGGTTGCTACTGCAAGGAAATTAGCAACAAACACTCCTATTTAAAAAGAATGGGGCTTTATTTTTCTATTGATCCATTCACTTACTATTTGAACAATAAAAAAACTGGAAAGTTGGGAGAAGAAGTAGGAGTACATGAGAAATTTATTAAATGTTTAAAAATTTGCATTTGGAGGGAGAAAATGCACTTGGACAGGAAGACATGGACATTGTGGATGTGCTCTTAGATGTTAAAGAAACAACCCACTTTGACTGGACCAGTAAGCTAAAGTAGTTACTTGATATAGAGTAAACATTTAGTTTTTTTTATATAACATAGTTGCTAAAGCAACAACTCCACTTTCACTGGATTGGTAAGCTAAATTTAGTTTTTTTATATAGAGTAAACAAAGACAAATATTTGATTGAATAACTTAAAATTATAGCTTTTCATCTTCTCCAATATGGCTTTGTTCCTTTGTTCCTTCATCTGCTCCAATATGTCTTTGTTAGTTTCTTGATATAGAGTAAACATTTAGTTTTTTTTATATAACATAGTTGCTAAAGCAACAACTCCACTTTCACTGGACTGGTAAGCTAAATTTAGTTTTTTTATATAGAGTAAACAGAGACAAATATTTGATAAAATAACTTACAGTTATAGCTTGTCATCTTCTCCAATATGGCTTTGTTCCTTTGTTCCTTCATTTGACTAATTCCCTTATGGATTTCTTCCTTCATCTTGGCTTTGTTCTTTCAGCTGACTAATTTGAAATTCTGATTTGGACACCAATATCATTAAAATTGTTATCGTCCTCTTGTGAAGGCGGTGCAATGGTGAAGATAGTAGTGACAGAGTTGTCTAGGCAATGGTGAAGACGCTAGCGACAGAGTTGTCTAAGAGATGGTGAAGACGGTGGGTGAGGAGTTGTCTAGGCGGTGGAGGTGTTTTTAATGTAGTGGAGGAGGCAATGACAATGAATTTAATGAAAGTTGAACATTTTCGAAGAAACTTGATCATCTATAAGAATAGTTTAAAGCCTCTTAAGAATAGTTTAAAGACATGATGTCATTTGTCAACAGTATATTTAAAGAACTGAAACTTGATCATCTCTAAGAATAGTTTAAAGCCTCTTATGAATAGTTTAAATACATGATGTCATTTTTCAACAGTATATTTAAAGAACTGACATAGATTTGACTTACCTTTCAGATCTATTTGACAACCTAATGGAAGATTTGGAAGACTGATTTATCTTATAGAAGATTTGAAAAAATGCACTCTGTCATATTTTATTTATTGACCTCAAAAAGAGTGTCAATAAAGATTTAATAAGTTGAAAACTTAGGCGACAATGAAGATATAACCGACTAATCGGCTTCAAAAACTTAGGATATGCAAACGTTCAATGAAGATATAATTGGCTAATTGGCTTCAAAAACTTAGGATATGTAAACGTTCACAAAAAGACCTCGGAAAAACTTAGGATATGTAAACATTCACAAAAAGACCTTGACAATAAGAGGTTGAACTTATTAGGAAATAGAATCTTTAATAAAAGTAATTAAAATACCAAAAAATCAACTATTTTAATTTCCCTATTTCCAACTTTGAGGAGCATAGAAAATACTTTAAGTCAAACACAAAGTAATTAAAATTCAATGCTGAAGGGAATGCTAGAGTCTTGGCCTTCGGCAGGGACTAATAACGTTGTATTTTCATCACCATTGATATCTATTAGACACAATCATCTCATCTAGCATTACTTATCTCTATATGCACATTTTGGTCCATTGAAATAAATAATTCATTAACCACATAATAAAATAATGTTGCATTTTCATCGCCATATGTCATATGCACTCATCTCTTTCAATACATATTTTTAGAAGTCATTATTTGTCGAAGTCATTCTTTGTTCATTGACAAAATAGTTAGTTTGACAAAACAATTTATTAGGCCATAAATGACGGCAAGACTTAAGCACCTCTCAAAGATCCTGCATAGAACATTGAAGTGACATGTTCCCCTCCCCAGACCTTGTATATTTGTAAGGTTCGGGGTGGGGAACCTGGAACTTCAGTGTTCTAGGCAGGATTTTGAGGGGTGTTGATCCAGGTGGATATTGGTGGCTACCCACTTGTTCCAAATTCCAACCGACTCATCTTGACAGTTTTCAGTTTAACACATTTCTCTGTAATGGGGATGTTTCTTTGTAATTGTGGGTTCTGCACTTGTGGGGTTGTCCTGAAGCCCTACACAACATCTAGGTGGATATTGGTGGCTGCCCACCTATTCCAACTGGCTTATTTTGGAAGTTTTCATGTCGGTACATATTTTTGTACTTCTAGAGCTGTTTTGGGGCTCTAAACAATGTTTTCTTGGCTTGCCACAGTCAAACTGTAGACAAAGTAAAATTTTATGGCTTAATGCATAGTTCCCGAAAATACCTTTCCAACGGGCTATCACATGCCTAAAACATATATCATATGAAAAAGTTACGACTCTAAGAAGTTAATAAACTAACTTACCCCAATGGGGCCCACATGAATTTTGATGCTTCATCTCCTAGGGTTAGGTTTTTTGGATGTCTAGGGTTTTGGAATTCATGTTTATAATAAAAAGGTCTCCAGAGCCTCATTGTGATCATATTCTTGCGAATGAGCGTAGCCGTCATATATCTTCTTAGAGATAAAGCTGCCACCATTCTAGTGAGCTTTGCACTCTATATTTTTACAGTCTCTGTACATTTCTTTCATTAATAGAAATCATTTATTGTTGTATTTCTCTATTTATGACAATTTTTATGTGTATTTCATTGTAATATCTCTGCTTTCATTTTTTTTTGAAAATAATCTGGATCATTGGTATCAGAGCAGGCTTCTCTTGATCATTTTTCAGTGCATGCCCCCAACGAGGTCCGAGTATAGAAAGTTGGGTCTCGAGCTTGTCTCTCTTGAGGAAAATCGCTCTCGCATGCCCAAGAAACCCTCTATGGTGTCAGAAAAGAAAAACCTCGGAGCAAAAGATTCTATTAACCTATTGCTTGAGTAAGCTCTCGCGTGACAGAGGGACAAAATGATGCATAATTTTTCCCACATCCTTCAACGCCTATCGATAACAACAATCACACATTCATCAAGCGACCACTTTAGAGGAACCTCTCCCTTCAAGGTACAAGTTAATTTTGATATTCCTATATTTGAAGGTCAGATAGATGTGGATGCCTTAGAAAAATGGTTGAATATTCTAGAAGGTTATTTCCCTATTCACAATTTTTTCGATAGGGAAAAGATCACCTTCACACTCCTTAAGGCTCTCCCCCATGTCAAACATTAGTAGGAAAATTACTGGAATAAAAGTTCCACAGAGGAATTTGGAATATATGGGGCTGAGCCCACTTCATTTTTTTTTGGATGCGATCAAGGAACAATACTACCTTGTTATTAACTATGAAGATAAGTGCATGAGATGGACCACATTGCAGCAAGAGAAGAGCCAGAGAGTGCCAGAGTTCACAAATACTTTCCATAACTTGCACACCAAGCTGGGTATCAAAGACTCTAAGTGGCATCTGGTTCTGAAATACCGTGGGGCTCTGCATAGGTACATCCAAACCGAAATGGATTTCCTAAACATCTCATCATTGGGAGCTGTCTATCGATATGTTGTCAAAATCAAGCAAAAATTTAGGCACTAGAACAAATGGAAGTTCAGGTATGCAAATTCGCAACAACTAAAGCAAGGTAAAGATGACCCTAACCAATAGCTTTCTGACAACCAGTCCAAGACACACAAAAAGAAGGGTAAAGGAAAGAATAAGAATGACACTAGGAAGTGGTGCGACTTCCACAAAACCCCCTCACACAACACCGATGAATGTCACTCGAAACAGTAATTGGTGGCCAAGGTCAAAGATGAGGATCCGAACCATGATTTGGAATTTGATCCAGAAAATATTGAAAATATACAGATCATCGACGCATACCCTACTGCTACTGTCACGACCACAACAATTCAACCATAAGAACCAGTCGATCTTGAAGAGGGGGAACACCTCTTCCATTCAAAGATGTGGGTGAAGGGGACCTCCTTGCATTTCATTGTTGATAGCAGTATCCAGAATAATATCATCTCAACTGAGGTCGTCAAATAATTGGGGTTGTTGAAAAAACCACACCCACAACCATACAACATTGGCTGGCTTCACTAGGGACGAGATGTCTATGTCAGTCAACAATGCCACCTATATACTGCAAAATTCATTCTCTTCACAGTTTGTTCAAAGGATGCACATAAGGCCACTCCAACCACTACATCCTCAACACCTTCTACCTAGCAGAACAAATTTTAGAAGAGAAATAAAATATTGTTTCCTCACCTACAATGGTGCTTACACAATGCCCCTTCAAGCCTAGAGACAACAAGTTGGTGGAACATATTCAACCTCGCCAACAACGGGTTCGTGACAACCTTCCATAGACCAAGAAACACAACTTTTCCAACAAGGCACACAACTCACCAAGATTCAGATTCAAAAAATTCTTTCCCCTCTTCCCCGGGCACTCAAAACAATGGAGACCATTGCTTCTTGAGGGGGGAGGATTGATCCAGGTAGATATCGGTGGCCACCCACCCGTTCCAAATTGCAACCATCTCATCTTGATAGTTTTCGATTCAACACGTTTATTTGTAATGGGGACATTTCTTTGTAATTGTGGGTTCTACACTTACGGGGCTATCTTGAAGGCCTACACATCATCTAGGTGGATATTGGTGGCCATCCACCTATTCAAACTAACTTATTTTGGAAGTTTTCATGTCAGTACATCTTTCTGTTCTTCCAAGGCCATTTTGGGGATCTAAAAAATGTTTTCTTGGCTTGCCACAGTCAAACTATAGACGAAGTCAAAGTTTGATGACATAATGCGTAGTTCTCGAAAATACCTTTCAAACGAGCTATCATGCGCCTAAAACGAAGATTGTATGCAAAAGTTATGACCCCGAGAAGTTAATGTACTAACTTACCCCAACAGGGCCCACATGACTTTTGGCGCTTCACTCCCAGGGTTAGGGTTTTTGGATGTCTAGGGTTTTGGCATTAATGTTTATCATAAAAATGCCTTCAGAGCCTCATTGTAATCATCTTCTTGCGAATGAGCGGAGCCATCACATCTCTTCTCAAAGATAAAGATGCCACCATTCTAGCGAGTCTTGCACTCTATATTTTTACAGTCTCTGTACATTTCTTTCATTAATAGAAATCATGTGTTGTTGTTGATCTGAGATCTTTTCATCGAGTGAATTATAAATAATTGCATTAAATGAGCATAAATTAAAGTTCACCATTAAATAAGGAAAAACTAAAAAATGAAGAGACATAAGCATCAAATCTGAACACAAAAACTTGATAACGGAGTTCGTCCCTGGTGGACTACGTCTCCGGGTCTTGCTCTCAAATGGGTAGGCTCTTTAATTAACTCAGTGAAATAATTTGGCAAAATACGTAAGTATACCTCATTCTGAAATCAAGCTGCATAAATAATGCTCAGATCAGAAAGCAGACATCACCACTGAATTCGTGGCGTCAAATTACCACTGTCTCCATGTCTCAATCTAACTCTGGCACTCCTAGGCCTAAGAAGAAATTTGTCTCGGTTCCCATGCTGCTCAGTTTCCATGCCTTCCTCCTAGGGTTGGGCAGACTCAACATTTAAATAAAAACTATAGGATTTGATTACAAAGAGGGTCATTGGACTGTTGGTTTGGGCATTAATACAAAGGCATATAGTGTGGAGGAGGTCTCGGGGTCAAACTTGCGAGCCTCCCCCTTTTGGGTTTTAATTCGTTGAAATATATATATATATATATATATATATATATATAGATATAGATATATAGATATAGATATATATTACAAAGTTGTTCCACTATGTTTAGCGGCGACGCTATCCATATCTCCAACGGTTTAGAATATGACCAAGTTTGGCTTGGTTCACCAGATTTGGCGGACCCGCCAAACTTCTAATTTTTTTTTTTAAATCCGTTCACGAGCTGTCATTGTGATTTTTCCACCTGCCACATGAAAACCCCTGATTGGGCCATGTGGCAGCCTCCCATTGGGCCACGTCGTCCTCTGCCATGTCATGGCAACCCCTGATTTGGCCACATGACAACCTCTCACTAGGCCACATCATCCTCTACCATGTCATCATGCCACATTAGCATACCACATCATCATGCCACATCAGCATACAAACTGTATGGATTTCCACGTGGCATGATCCTATTGGTCCACAGATCGAACCGAAAATGCCAAAACTGGGTGACACGTGGCAGCGTCTGGTGTTTCCACGTCACCATGCTGACATCAGCATGACACATGTCACCTTCCTACTCCTACCACATGTGTTGTACGAATGTTGACGTCATCCATACGGATGATAATGTCAGCACTACGAATGTTGACTCATCCCCTACTGACTGAGCTAGGTTGAACACACTTTGACTACAAATATCTTTCAATCCGTAACTTCGTTTGACGAGTCGTTTGCGCCATTAGAAAGATTACGACGTGTTCTTTGTGATCATGTCATTTTCACTGAGTTTTGGGAACTTTGGATTTTTTTCCCTTTCTTTGTTTGCTGAGGCCATTATGAGCATCTTGAGTTGCCTCTACGAGTTCTGAGTTGTTCTTAGCCTTATCTGGATCCTTTTTGGATCAATTGTATTTCTCTATTTTTGGAAATTTTTATGTGTATTTCATTGTAATATCTCTGCTTTCATTTCGTTCCAAAAATAATCCAGATCAGTGGTATCAGAGCAGGATGCTCTTGATAAATTTTTGGTGCATGTCCCCGACGAAGTTCGAGTATAGAAAGTTGGGTCTCGAGCTTGTCTCTCTTGAGGAAAATCGCTCTTGCATGCCCAAGAAACCCTCTATGGAGACATAAAAGAAAAATGACAGAGTAGAATATTCTAGTAACCTATTGCTTGAGCAAGCTCTCGCGCGACAAAGGGATGAAATGATGGATAATTTTTCCCACATCCTTCAACGCTTGTCGATAGAAATAGGCACATATTCATCAAGAAGACACTTTGGAGGAACCTCTTCCTTCAAGGTACAAGTTAATTTTGATATTCTCGTATTTGAAGGTCATATAGATGCGAATGCCTTAGAAAAATGGTTGAATCTGCTAGGAGGTTATTTCTTTGTTCACAATTTTTCCAATAGGGAAAATATCACTTTCACACTCGTCAAGGCTCTGCCTGATGCCAAACATTGGTGGGAAACCTACTAGGAGAGAAGTTTCACAAGGGAATCTGGAATATATGGGGTCGAGCCCACTTGAGATTTTTGTGGATGCGGTCAAGGAACAATACTACCCTATTGATAACTATGAATACCAGTACATGAGATGGACCACATTGCGATAAGATAAGAGACAAAAAGTGTTGGAGTTCACAAATACTTTCCATACCTTGTGAACCAAGCTAGGTATAAAATACTCTGAGCGACATCTAGTTCTGAAATACCATGGGGCTTTGCATAGGTACATCCAAACTGAAATGGATTTCCTAAACATCTCATCATTGGGAGATGCTTATCGATATTCTATCAAAATCGAGTAGAAATTTAGGCACTAGAACAAATGGGAGTTTGGGTCTACAAATATTCAACAACCAACGCATGGTAAAGATGGTTGTAACTAACATCCTTCCAAGAACCAGTCCAAGACATAGGAAAATAAGGGTAAATAAAAGATGAATAATGACATTGGGAAGTGATGGGACTTGCACAAAATCCCTTGGCACAACATTGATGAATTTCACTCGAAATAGTTATTGGTAGCCGAGGTCAAAGACAAGGAGCCGAACCCTGATCTAGAAAATATTGAAAATAGATAGATCATCGAAGCAAACCCTAATTCTATTGTTGCGACCATAACAATTCAGCTAGAAGAACCAGTAGATCCTGAAGAGGGGGAGTTCCTCTTCCATTCACAGATGTGGGTGAAGGGGACCCCATTGCATTTCATTGTTGATAGAGGTAGTCAGAAGAACCACATCTCAACTGAGGTCATCAAATAGTTGGGGTTTTCGACAACACCACACCCACAACCACACAACATCGGGTGGCTTCACCATCGATGATATCTCTATGTCAGCCAACAATGACGTCTGTCCTATGGCATCCAACCCTTCAAGGATGAGGTAGTATGTGATGTTTCCCCTCTTAATGTATGTAATGTTGTTTTGGTCCAACCATATATGTGGAAATGTCACGATGTTTATGAGTCTTGACCCTGTAGTGTCATTATTACTCTGGGGGGTCAACTCTACATGATATCAGAGGTAGTTCCAACTACTATTCCACCAAAACAGTGCCACAAGGTAATATCTCATACTACAAAATTCACCATCTTCACAGTTTGTTCAAAGGATGCGCAGAAGGCAACTACAAGCACAACAACCTCAAAACCTTCTATCCAACAGAAGCAAATTGCATAAGAGAAAACATATATTGTTTCTTTAGCTACAATGGTGCCTACACAATGCCTCATCAAGTTCAAAGACAACAGGTTGGTGGAACATATTCAACCCTTCCAACAATAGGTTCATGACAGTCTTCCACATACCAAGCATCGAAACTTCTCCAACAAGGCACGCAACTCACCAAGATTCAGACTAAAAAAATGTTTTCCCCTCTTCCCCGGGCACTCAACACAATGGAGACCATTTATTCCTAAGGGGGGAGGATTGATCCAGGTGGATATTGGTGGCCACCCACCTGTTCCAAATTCCAACTGGCTCATCTTGATAGTTTTTAGTTCAACACATTTCTCTGTATTGGGGATATTTATTTGTAATTGTGGGTTCTGGGCTATCCTGAAGCCCTACAAAACATCCCTGTGGCTATTTGTGGCTGCCCACCTATTCCAACTAGCTTATTTTGGAATTTTTCATGTGAGTACATTTTTCTATACTTCTAGGGCCATTTTGAGGCTCTAAACAATGTTTTCTTGGCTTTCCATAGTCAAATTGTAGACAGAGTCAGAGTTTGACAACATAATGCGTAGTTCTCAAAAATATATTTCCAACGGGTTATCACGTGCCTAAAACATATATCGTAATAAAAAGTTATGACCTTGAGAAGTTAATGTACTAACTTACCCCAACGGGGCCCACATGAATTTTGATGCTTCATCTCCTAGGGCTAGATTTTTTGGATGTCTAGGGTTTTGACATTCATGTTTATGATAAAAGGCCTTTAGATCCTCATTGTAATCATCTTCTTGCAAATGAGCATAGCCATCATATCTCTTCTCAGAGATAAAGCTGCCACCATTCCAGCGAGTCTTGCACTCTGTATTTTTACAGTCTCTGTACATTTCTTTCATTAATAGAAATAATGTATTGTTGTATTTCTCTATTTCTCACAATTTTTATGTGTATTTCATTGTAATATCTCTTCTTTCATTTCGTTAGTAAAATAATCCGGATCAATGGTATCAGAGAAGGCTACTCTTTATCCTTTTCCAGTGCATGTCCCCGACGAGGTTCGAGTATAGCAAGTTGGATCTCGATATTGTCTCTCTTGAGGACAATTGCTCTCGCACGCACAAGAAACCCTCTATGGCGACAAAAAAGAAAAAAGACAGAGAAAAATATTCTATTAACGTGTTGCTTGAGCAATCACTCGCGTGACAAAGGGTCAAAATGATGGATAATTTGTCCCACCTCCTTCAATGCCTACCGATAACAATAGGCACATATTCATCAAGTGGGAACTTTGGAGGAACCTATCCCTTCAAGGTACAAGTTAATTTTGATATTCCCATATTTGAAGGTCAGATAGATGCAGATGCCTTATAAAAATGGTTGAATCTGCTAGAAGGTTATTTCTTTATTCAAAAAATTTTCAACAGGGAAAAGATCACCTTCTCACTCTTCAAGCCTCTCCCCCACGTCAAACGTTAATGGGGGTAACATCACATACATCAAGAGGGAAAACATCACATACTACCTCATCCTTGAAGGGATGGATGATATATGACATGCAACACTAATGGATAAAACAAAGATCTCATCCATGGTGAAGCCACCCGATGTAATATGGTTGAGGGTGTGTTGTTGTCGACAATCCCAACTATCTGACAACCTCAGTTAAGATGAGGTTCTTCTGGATACCGATATCAATAATCAAATGCAACTAGGTTCACTTCACCCACATCTGTGAAAGGAAGAGGCGCTCCCCCTCTTAATGATCTACTATATATGTGGAAATGCCATGTTGTTTATGAGTCTCAACCCCATAGTGTCATTATTACTCTGGGAGGTCAGCTCTACAAGATACCAGAGATAGTTCCATCTACTATTTCACCAAAACAATGCCGCAAGGTAATATCTCATACTGCAAAATTCATCTTCTTCACAGTCTATTCAAAGGATGCACAAAAGACCACTACAACCTCAACACCTTCTATCTAGTAGAAGCAGATTGTATAAGAGAAAGAGAATATTATTTCTTCAACTAAAATGGTGCCTACAAAATGCCCCGTCAAGCCTAGAGACAACAAGTTGGTGGAACAAATTCAACCCCGCCAGCAGCAGGTTCACAACTTCCTTCCACAGACCAAGCAACACAACTTCTCCAACAAGGAACACAACTCACCAAGATTCAGATTCAAAAATCACTTTCCCCTCTTCCTGATCTAGACAAATTTCCACACATGGAAGGACTTTACTGTGTTCACCAAGTTGATTTGTAGAGTGGTGAAGGTGGTAAGCTTATATGTTTTGATTTTATATTTCTCATGCATTTTATTAATGCTTTGTGAGGAAAGGGTCTCATGCATTCTTATGATTTATGAGATGCTCATGCATACTATTTATGCTTTATGATCTTTTGAAAAACTCATACATTATTATTCATTATTGATGTAAAATGATTAATACTTGTGAGGGAAATTAGACTCATGTATTTATCATTAAATTATCATTTTGGAAATTGTT
>SNQJ01S0129498.1:14283-26007 GCA_010110895.2 Picea sitchensis
GAGTATTACTAAGAGAAGTCCCTCCAAAAAAGTCAGAAGTAACAGAAAGAGTCATCTGGATCATTTAATAAAGCAATTACATCCTTATTAATCATCTCCAATCGATTAAGTGCCATATGGACTCCACTAGAGATCACAAGAAACGAAAGAGCAAGATCGACAGATGAGGGTAACCCCAGATTCCAAGGAGATAAGAGAAGTAAATGTCGAATCTCAGAGTAGTAAATGTGAATACTCGGAGTGGACTTTACAGATAACCACCTAAGACTTAGATTCCAGAAACTACTTCAATGATAATAATAAGACAAGACTTCAGAACAGTTACCCAAAAAGGTAACTCACATACAGGGTAAGATAGAAAACTCAGGATTAAAACAAGTAAATGTTAATAAGTCTAACGTCCACTAACTGTACCAATGATCACTAAATTAAAGATACCAGACAGTAGACACACCAATAGCTACTTATAAAACATTATCCGAAAAAGGTGAAAGAAGCATCTACCAGATAAGGAGAGAAGTGAAAGCTAAAAATTCAGGAACAAGAACCACACTCCAAAATCCCAGCCAACCAATTTTTAAAACCAACAATCCACCATGTTTTTTAATTACAACAAATTGAAAGAAATAAAAATATAATTCATTATATGACATATTCTTAACTTTTAATAATATTATTAATTTTTTAAACTATATATATAAATCATTACATCAAGTTGAAAGAACTATAAATATAATTCATTATATGAAATATTCTTAACTTTTAATAATGAGATTAATTTTTCAATTTTTTATATTTACATCAAGTTGAAAGAACTAGAAATATAATTCATTGTATGACATATTCTTAACTTTTAATAATAATATTATTTTTTCTAAACTATATATATAAATCATTACATCGAGTTGAAAGAACTAAAAATATAATTGAATTATATGAAACATTCTTAACTTTTAATAATAATATTAATTTTTCAATTTTTTATATTCTCAATTCTTTTTAGAAATATAATTCATTATATGATAAAAATATAATTCTTACATATTATTAACTTTTAATAATAATATTAATTTCTCAATTTTAATTTTAGAAATGATATTCATGTATGTAGTAAATCAAACATTTTTAACTTTTAATAATAATATTAATTTTTCAATTTTTTAGAAATGGTATTCATGTATGATAATTCATTATAGGATAAAAATATAATTCTTACATATTATTAATTTTTAATAATAATATTAATTTCTCAATTTTAATTTTTAATTTTAAAAATGGTATTCATGTATGTAGTAAATCAAACATTTTTAACTTTTAATAATAATATTAATTTTTCAATTTTTTAGAAATGGTATTCATGTATGTAGTCAATCAAACATTCTGTAGGAAGAAAGCATTTTTTCTAAGCATAAACTTGTAATAGTTATTTTGTAAAAACAATATTTTAACTTTTAATAATAATATTTATTTTTCCATTTTTTTAGAAATGGTATTCACGTATGTAGTCAATCAAACATTTTGTAGAAGAAAAGCATTTTTTCTCAAAGCATAAACGTGTAATAGTTATTTTGTAAAAACAATATATCAAAGCATAAACTTGTAATGTAGTCAATCAAACATTTTGTAGAAGAAAAGCATTTTTTCTCAAAGCATAAACGTGTAATAGTTATTTTGTAAAAACAATATATCAAAGCATAAACTTGTAATAGTTATTTTGTAAAAACAATATATTATTGTAGCATTTTGCTAATAAAAAATACAAATGCAATAAGTTTTTGTTAAAAATATGTCATTATTTTTTTTTATCATGGTTCATTTTTTAATTTTTATTAATAAAGTCAGTTTTTCTATAAACATTTGAAAATGACAATAAAAATGTAATAAGGATATAACATTTAACTACTATAATTATAATTAAGGAAAATGTATAAAGTTATTAAGTAAATTGTAAATGTACACATAATATAATAATATTACTTAAAATAAGTTTTTAAGTGTTTATACTTATATTGAAATGTTAATATTATGTAAAATATTTTTTTAAGTGTTTATACTTATATTGAAATGTAAAGATTTTGGTTAATTTTATTAAATTGTAAAATATCTGTTAGAAATAATAGGTGTGTTTGTTTAACCATAGACAATATAGCAATATTGTCACTCAACCATAGGTTGAAGCCACCTCCTATCACCTTAATTTTTATAGAGAATAATTTCGGAAGCAAACCCTAGGCCTAATAGCCAATCAATGTAGCGTACCTCTTGTTGATGTTTGGACAACACCTGGAAGACATTCTCTTAGAATAATTATTAATAATATAATTATTGATTATTAAATATCATATATAATAAGTAAATGATAATAATAAATAGTTATTGATTATTCAAGGGTGTCCTACGTGTGCTTAGGTGTAGGAGTAGAGAAAGTAGTTGTGGGTCCTACTCTATTCATTTATCGTTTTCTGCCTCTCTGAGTTTGTGGTAGTAGTTTTGATTTTGGTGGTAGTTAAATACCATTGTATTCCCCTTCAGTTTCGATTTGTTGCTCACTATTGAAGTTTTGGGCACGAATGTCCACAAGTTTAGCTACATAGTTGGCAGAGAAACTACCACTAATCGTAGTAGATGCGCTATTGATCCACTAAAAGGAATGCAATCAAATTGCAACATAGTTGCTCAATTTCGTCAATTTCGTGGAAGATTAGGCTTGAAATCTTTAATCTTGAAAGCAAGGGATAAGTGTTTTTGGGCTTATAGCACAACACCCCATGTGAGAGCACATGAGGACATGTCAAGGGAGTTGACCCTTGACGTCATACACTATGGGAGTTGACCCTTGACGTCATACACTATGGGAGTTGACCCTAGTGTTTTTAGAGAGTGTAGCCTCTAGAAGTCCACATGGAGTGCCATGTGTGACAAACTTTCTCCAAGATCGTACTCCTCTGTGAATTGAGTTGAGTTGATCTGTGAGGACACTTATTTAAGAAGGGATAAGTGCATTTGAGCTTATAGCCCATCGTCCCATGTGGAGAGAACATGAGGACGTGTCAAGGGAGTTGACCCTTGTCGTCTCATGCTATGGGGAGTTGACCCTAAGTGTTCATAGAGGGAGTAGCCTCTAGAAGTCCACATGGGAGTGCCATGTGTGAAAAAAAATTTGCTACTATGGTGGTTGTGTACCATTGGCGAAGACTTCTTGTCTCTGGAAAATAGTTGTGTACTACTATGGAAAGATACCTCCCTAGCTAAGAGGCAGTGTTGATGTTTCAGCATTGGGCAAAACTTCTCCTAGATTGGGTTGTAGACCAAGGGAGATAGGATACATTTATCATAAAAGTGCACTTGTGGTAAATTGGCCCAAACGTAGTCCTTCCTTGATCATGACAAGGAATAATATGGACTCGAGGTGCTTGAAGTGTTTTCCATGTGTCAGTTAGCATCAGGTCGACATTCACTCATAGGTGTGTACATGTGGTGAAAGATCTTGGTGTGGTCTTTGTCCTAGTCATGGTGATTTGATAAGGAATGATAAAGACTCAAGATGCTATATGCTATTACATGCAGACCCAAAGTGAGCCTAATCTTAGAGAGAGTTAATTGGCTCATAGGGATAGTCGCAGAAGGAGTTTCTCCTCGGTTCATGTAGGAGAGAGATGTCTCCCAAGACTGACAAACAAGTGTCATGAGTCTAGGGTGAAGTTTGTATACTTCAAAGACAAGCTTTGCATGTTGCAGAATGTCTCCCTTGTTGAGAGGGAGTGTTGATATTTGGACAACATCGGGAAGACATTATCTTCGAATAACAATTAATAATATAATTATTGATTATTAAATATCATATAAAATAAGTAAATGATAATAATAAATAGTTATTGATTATTCAAGGGATGCATCCTTTCATGGATGGTCACCATATGTCCCTATATATGGAACACTCATCATTGTAATAATATATCGATTATATCTCATATGAAGAAAAACCAACACCTCTCTCCAGATCTAGCACACAAGGCAGAAAGTCCAAACCATAACCAAGAGAAAGTGCAAGCCTAAACCGAAAATACAAGTTGTAGTAGTTGCAGTTGCAACTACTCTCCAGACTTGCGCACTTTCTCAATTTCTGCAGTGTGCACTCTTACATTTCTGTAGTTGCGAGTTGTATCTGTCAAATGAGCTCTAGCATCCTGTATTTATACTGCTCCTCCTTAACTTTCTGGGTCGACTTCTCATTCTGGAGGCTAAAAACTCAATATTAAATATTTCCTTTAGCGGACTTGTCTTCTAGGGTTATGCCCAATGATTTAAGGTTTCTTCTTTCTTCCCAAAATATTCTATTCTTGTCAAGGTTACACGTGGAGGTTAATACCTCCCACAACTACCATAATATCAACACTCCCTCCGAGCTAGGGAGGTATTGAAAGAAATGGTCTTGAGCACAAACATACCATTCAACCGGTAGCATCGTCATAGCCATACATGCTATCTTATGATTAGATCAGGAGCACCATAATCACTATCAGTATCATCTAAGAGCATCAACTACATCATCTATCAAAGCCATACTCCATCTGAGTAATCATGCATGATGTTGAATAAGTCACTCACTCCATAGAGTGATACAAGAACCATTCTTTTAATCCGGACATATTTCCTAGAAGAATAATTATTCCAACAGATGCTAGAAGCCACACAATGGACTACAAGGACTATTCTTCTAATCCAAACATACATCCTAGAAGAATAAATGTCCTGGACCATTTTCCGCCTGGAGAATGTCTGTCCACCAGCACACTGACTATCCATCTAGCTGATAATCATTTTCAACACTATTAATAGTCTACATGGCAATCAGAACAATGTCATTCAATAGAACACCACTGTGTTTATCCATAGTAGTACACAACTACTATCCAGTTATACACAACCACACCAAGTAGAACATGACTACTTAATCAGTGACACATAGTCACATCCAGTGGAACACATCCACTACAATAGCATACATCTATTGTCTAGAGACATACAGTCTTCATATCAATCATATCATCTAATATCAACCTTCATAAAACAATATCATGATATAAACCAAGTCATTTGGGCCATTCTTCCACTCACATATGTGAGATCTGGAAGAGCATCTTCCCTCAAAAGGTAAAACATCAGTGATGGGCTATCTGGACTATTATTCTCAAGCATAGAAGAATAATTGTCCTCGATTTTTGAGCCTGGACCATTCACTTAACTGGGCCATTCCTCTGGCACTAATCATAGTGCAACCTGTAGAGAATGAGTTTTCCCTAGGGAGTGCATGTCCCTGATTGTTGAACCTGGACCATTCACCTAACTGGACCATTCCTTCGGCACTAACCATAGTGCAACCTAGATAGAATGAGTCTTCCCTAGGGAATGACTATTTAGACCATTTCCTAATGGAAATTACTATCTTGCACCAACCTCCAAAACGAACCATTCTTTGAAACTGCTCACAACTGTGAACTTCGAAAGAGTGACTTCCTGACAAGGCAGACCATTCTACTTGACCACTAGTCAGAGTGACTTCCAAGAAGAATGTATGTCCTAGACCATTCCCCCACACTGGACACAAGGGGAATAGTTTTCTATGGTACATCAACAATCTATTGGGCCATTTTCATTACGAAAATGACAGTCCGATCTGGACCATTTTCCAAACTAGAAAATCCATGTCCATCAGAAATCTCAAACCACTTTCCAAACTGGAAAGGAAATGCTCATCCTGGACTATTTTTTGAACTGAAAAATCACTGTCCATAAATCAATAACATATAAGTGCTCCCTCCCAACCTGAGAGTAATCTCTTCCTTTTTCAATAAAGAATTTGTCTCCACGAACCCTAACTTATTTCTTGAGTACACAAAATTTTCATCTTGGACAGAAGCTTTACCAAAATATATGCTATCTTCTCATCTGTGGAGAAATATTGGAGAACCACTTCTCTTTTATGGACTTCATCACAGAGAATATAATATTTGATCTCAATGTACTTCAGTTTTTCATGGAACACTGGTTTTCTCTTGAAGAATTCATATAGCTCTGATCATTACAATATATCATGGTCAAATTCAACACTTATGTTTCCTGCTAGATCATGACATCATGCCAAGGATCAAACTAATACATATCCGAGTAGCACTCTTCTGTCATCATGAGAGTTTTCCATGGATTAGCAATTCATCGTCCCATACTTCTGAGTAATTATTCCGATATACTATCTCTCTCATAGAAAGTTTTCACCACACTTTTGTTGTATATGAGATACTCTGCATCAAGTTGTTTGAATCCATACAAGGTCTTCTTATATCTGCATACATGGGTATCTTTCTGGTATAAACTTATTTCTCACTTCCTTTATTGGGAAAAACTCTTTTGCAATAATCCTTGATTCTTCTTGTTCACAACAAGTCCAAAGTTCTTCAAATGTGGGATACTCCTTTCTTGTGTTTATGCTTGCATCAAATGCATCCCATGTCTTGGGAAGACCATTGAGTACTATATTTACCAGTTCCTTCTCTGAAATGATTTCTTCAATAGCTTGTAGTTGATCTCTTAACTTAGAGATTCTCACAAGGTATGATGTTATCTTATCATCATCATTCATTTTCACGTCATAGAGCTCATTCTTCAGACTCATTACTTGTCCAATGTCTCTGACTGAGAAGAGGTTAGTTATGGCATCGTACATCTTCCTAGATGATTCAAGATGAAAGATGTAGGGTATCAAGCGGTCTTTTACAGAGTCCACTATGATACTCATGGCATTGATGTCATTTTCCTTGAACTTCTCCATAATTGCAATGTTCCGAGGTTCCTTCTCTTTTCCTTCTTCAAACTGTGGTTCCACGATCTTTCCTTTCACAATATCTAACACTTTTTTCTTGGCAAGGATGAGGTCAATCCTTTTCTTCTATGATTTGAAGTTATAAACCCATTATAACTTGTTTTTATGACTTTATAGAGTAAGTCATGACTTCTTTGACTTGGTCAACCTTTGACTTTGACCAAAAACTCAAACTTGACGTCTTAGCTCGTTGATAATACCAGGAGGTGCGCTAGGTTAGGGCGCACTAGAATATCCAAAAATTAACTCAATCTCTTCACTTAAGGTGCCGCAACAAGAGGGTTAGGGTTTCGTTGCTGCAACAAAAACTTTAACTACAACTGCAACTGTAACTGAACAAATACTTCCAATCTATCTTCCAATGGTTAGACTATCTGAATATAGTGTGGGCTCATAACCTATTAGAAATAATAGGTGTGATCGTTTAATCATAGACAATATAGCAATATTGTCACCCAACCATAGGCCAAAGCCACCCCCAAGCACCTTAACCTTGACAGAGAATAATTCTGGAAACAAACTCTAGGCTTAATAGCCAATCAATGTAGTGTACCTCTCTCCAAAGCTATCACACAAGGCAAAAATTACAAACCATAACCAAGAGAAAGTCCAAGACTAAACCGAAAATACAAGTTGTAGTAGCTGCAGCTGCAACTACTCTCCAGAATTGCGCACTTACTCAATTTCTACACTGTGCACTCTTACATTTTTCCAGTTGCGAGATGTATCTGTCAAATGAGCTCTGGCATTCTGTATTTATACTTCTTCTCCTTATCTTTCTGGGCCAACTTCGCATTTTGGAGGCTAAAAACTAAATATTAAATATTTACTTTAGCCAACTTGTCTTCTAGGGTTATGTCCAATGCTTTAGGTTGTCTTCTAGATTCCTGAAATATTCTATTCTTTTCAGGGTCACATGTGGAGGTTAATACCTCCCACAACTACCATAATATCAACACTTTCTCCTAGATAGGGAGGTATTGAAAGAAATGGTGTTGAGCACAAACATACCATTCAACTGGTAGCATCATCATAGCCATACATGCTATCTCATGATTAGATCACGAGAAACATCATTACTATCAGTATCATCTGATAGCATCAAATGCATCATCTCTCGAAACCATACTCCATCTGAGTAATCATGCATGATGTTGAATAAGTCACTCACTCCACGGAGTGATACAAGAACCATTCTTCTAATCCGTACATATGTCCTAGAAGAATAACTATTCCAACAGATGTTGGAAGCCATGCCATGGGCTACAAGGAATATTCTTCTAATCCAGACATACGTCCTAGAAGAATAAATGTCCTGGACCATTTTCCACCTGGAGAATGTATGTCCACGAGCACACTGACTATCCATCTAGCTGATAATCATTTTCAACACTACTCATAGTCTACATGGCAATCAAAATAATGTCATTCAATAGAACACAACTGTGTCTATCCATAGTAGTACACAACTACTATCCAATGATACACAACCACACCAAGTAGCACACAACTACTTAATCAATGACACATAGTCACAACTAGTGGAACACATCCACCATAGTAGCATACATCTATTTTCCAGAGACATATAGTCTTCATATCAATCATATCATCTGATATCAACCTGCATAAAAAAATATCATGATATAAAATGAGTCCTCTGGGCCATTCTTCCACTCACATCTGTGAGATTTGGAAGAGCATCTTCCCTCAGAAGGTAAAACATCATCCATGGGCTATCTAGAGTATTCTTCTCAAGAATAGAAGAATTATTTTCCCCAATTTATGAGCCTGGACCATTCACCTAACTGGGTCCTTCGTCCGACACTAATCATAGTGCAACCTGGAGGGAATGAGTTTCCCTAGGGAATGCATGTCCATGATTGTTGAACCTAGACCATTCACCTAACTGGGCCATTCCTCTAGCACTAACCATAGTGAAACCTGGGTAGAATGAACCTTCCCTAGGGAATTATTGTCCGGACCATTTCCTCATGGAAATGATTGTCCTTCACCAACCTCCAAAATGGACCATTCTTCGAAACTTCTCACAACTGTGAACTTTGAAAGAATGACTGCCCGACGAGGTTGACCATTCTACTTGACCACTACTCAGAGTGACTTCCAAGAAGAATGAATGTCCTAGACCATTCCCCCACATTGGCCACAAGGGGAATCGCTGTCTATGGTACATCAACAATCTATCAGTCCATTTTCATTATGAAAATGACTGCCCGATCTGGACCATTTTCCAAACTGGAAAATCATGTCCATCAGAAATCTCAAACCACTTTCCGAACTCGAAAGGAATTGCTCATCTTGGACCATTTTTTGAATTGAAAAATGATTGTTCATAAATCAATAACCTATAAGTGTTCCCTCCCAACCTAGGAGTAATCTCTTCCTTTTTTAATAAGGAACTCATCTCCACGAGCCCCAACTTATTTCTTGAGTATGCAAAATTTTCATCTTGGACAGAGGCTTTACCAAAATATCTATTATCCACTCATCTGTGGAGAAATATTGGAGAACCAATTCTCTTTTAAGGACTTCATCATGGAGAATATAATGCTTGATCTCAATGTACTTCGGTCTGTCATGAAACATTGGTTTTCTCTTGAAGGTTTCGTATAGCTCTGATCATTACAATATATCATGGTCAAATTCAACACTTATGTTTCCTTCTAGCTCATGACATTGTTGGAAGGCTCAAACTGAAACATATCCAAGTAGCACTTCTTCTGTCATCATGAGAGTTTGCCATGGATTAGAAATCCATCATCCCAGACTTTTGAGTAATTATTCTGATATACTATCTCTTTCACAGAACATTTTCACCATGCTTTTGTTGTATATGAGATACTCTACATCAAATTGTTTGAATCCATACAAGGTCTTCTTATATCTTCATACATGGGTCTCTTTCTGGTATAATCTTCTTTCTCACTTGCTTTATTGGGAAGAACAGTCTTTTACATGTAAATTCTAATCCATGGATACTACAAGAGGTATATCTGGAACAAGTTGTTGTCATAGTCTTCTCCCTCCTTCTGGAAGAACCTCTGAATCTTGTAATGCTTTCTTTTTTTGTATCTAGGGAATTGGTAATGGCGGCGGTATCGTACTCGCATAACATAGGGTCAAATCCCGTCGGCTACCTTATAACCCCTAGGAAAAACCACACCACCCGCAAGCATGACCTATGGATAAGATGAGGTTTGAACTTGTGACCTGCTTAGCAGCACGAACGCCTTAACAACACGTCCGCTGGCCACTAGACAACACCCCTATAGGCTGAATCTTGTAATGATTTCATTCATAAGCCCTTTTTATATTTTCTATACACTGTTCTTTATCATAACTTCCATTTCTTCTACTCGATTGTTTCTTAGTGGGTTAAAGCATGCTGGTAGTCTTGTGATTCTTGGTATAATAACTGGTTATTCTTTATTTTCTTTCTTTCTTGGAAACTTCATGTTTCTCCTTATGTCTCTCTTTATCTCTTGGGTCCATGGGGTATTCTATATGCCCTAAAGATTCCAACTTTTTCCTCTCATCATAGGATCATGGATGTAGATGGACAACTATGGATACTTTAAGGCTTCTTTTCGAAGAAGACTTATTCTAGAGTCAAACGGAACACATGTTGATTATCATGGCTGCTACTTTCAATTGAAACATGGATAGATACTTCATAATCCTCAATGGATCATATCATTTACAATTAAATCTCTCCTAATCCTTTCTTCATGCATGAATGCATGCTCGTCTTTTGGATATAATCAGCTCCCTCCATCTAAGAGAGTCCAGGCTTCCGTCTGTATCCTTATTGCCTTCTGCAAAGTGTCACAAGTCTTTTTCTAATTTCCTCTTGATTGTTGACTTCTTTCTGTTTTGACTTCTTCTAGGTTTCTTCAAGTTTGATTATGATTTCGGCTTTATCTTGCAGTTGCTACTTATGTAATAGCTTCCAAAGGAATTGTTACCAAGGATTTCCAATGTACTTCATCTTTTCATGTATTGCTTGACTTGTAGTCATCGTGATAACAATCCTTATCTTGTTATTCTTCCATAGGTATTGTTTCTCTTGAACATCTTATCTTCTAAGAAATAGATATGAAATATATGTACATAAACTATGTAAACATGGTTTGTACAAGAACTATGAAGAATATTGTTACCTTGTCTTAGAAGAAGAAGTATGTTTTATCCTGCTTGTCCTTCTTTGAGAGTTCTCTTTCTTCAGAAACTGTTGCTTCTTCAGTTTCCTTCCTTTTCTTTAACTCGGGACAATGGTTCCTGTAGTGACCATATTTTTGACATTTGAAGCATTGTATCTTTGACATATCCTTTTCTTGATTTGGTTTCTTCCTTGAGCCAAAATTCTTCTTATTCCTAAAATTCTTGAACTTTGTTGTGAAAGGTTGGTCATCATCTTTCCTTTGGAATTTCTCTTTTGCACTAATCCTTGATTCTTCTTGTGCACAGCAAGTCCAAAGTTCTTCAAATGTGGGATACTCCCTTCTTGTGTTCATTCTTGCGGCAAATGCATGCCATGTCTTGTGAAGGCCATTGAGTATAATATTTACCAGTTCCTTCTCTGGAATTATTTATGCAATAGCTTGTAGTTGATCTCTTAACTGAGAGATTCTCACAAGGTATGATGTTATGTTGTCATCATCATTCATTTTCATGTCACGGAGCTCATTCTTCAGACTCATTACTTGTCCAATGTTTCTGACTGAGAAGAGGTTAGTTAGGGCAGCGTACATCTTCTTAGATGAGTCAAGATGAGAGATGGAGGGTATCAAGTGGTCTTTTACAGAGTCCACTATGATACTCAT
>SNQJ01S0129499.1:0-22125 GCA_010110895.2 Picea sitchensis
ATTTTTTGTTTAATGCATGAAGATTTTCTCAAAAAATATTGTTTTGCTTCAAATATATTCCAATTTTATAATCTCCAACCATAACCCTAACAGAAACAGAAAAATAAAATTTAATTTCAGGTTTTCACTTGATGAGGTCTTTGATTCTAAGTCACATATTTGTGGTAACTTTCCTCTTACGTCAACTCCACTGATCAAGGATTTTGCAGGGACTGCCACATCGATTCACCAGCCTGTACTTTATTGCAGGATGGAGGTCTGTTTACTATCCCCGCAATTTACTGCAAGCTGGCAGTCTGCTTCATGGCCTGGCTTTGAGGTGCTGCGAACCTTGCTCGAACTCCTGATTAATGTAGGGTTCAAAAGGGTTTGTTAAGGTTTACAGTCTTGCATTCAATCCAGGAGTCTTCTCCCACCACTGATTAGGAGCTACGAGCTATAGAAAGGTAGTGCTTTCTTAAATTGGTAATTATTATCTTATTATCTTTAATAATAAGAGAAGGAATTTAAATACACATAGGAAGGAAGGTGCGTTAACATTAAGTACCATATAATCAGCTAATCATTGATTCACAGAAAATAATATATTTGAATGTAAACAATTAGGAAGGTGTCTTAACATTAAGTACAATATAATCAATATTAAGTACAATATAATCAGTTAATTAAATACAATGCAATCAGTTAATTATTGGTTAACAGAAAATAATATATATTGAATGTAAACAATTATTAAAGGAGTGGGGAAGCAATTTTTTTTTTTTCAAGAGTTACTTTTTTTTTAAGGTTTTCAGGTCAATCCAAAATTCTGATTGATTTTCCGAACATTCTGGTTGATTTAAAATGAAGCAAAATTCATAGTACAAGATTCTGATATGCATAAAATTTTGATTCAAACTACTTCTGAAAATATAACCGAATTAACACTTTTTTTTTTTTTTTACTTAAAATCCGATCTTGCTCCCTAATTAGCTTACTCCATTTGTAAAGTGCGTTGATCTTTAGTACATTGCAATCAGCTAATCATTGGTTCGCTGCAAAATATATATATTGAATGTAAACAATTTGTATTCTTCACCAGCAGTCCTATCAATCAACTACCGTTCTTCGCAATAGCGTCCGCTCCCATACATTTTACATAATTGCAATAGAAATTTTGGCAGAAAAAAACAAATGGATTTGTAGAGTGTCCGAAACGCGTGATATCTAAAACGCGTAGATTGCTTCAATGAGAAATGTCATCCATATATTTTCATAAACCACATATGCTTCAATTACTTGACCAATGAATGTAAAGTACACGTCACTTTATGAAGCCGGTATACTGCTATAATGGAATCTGGAACGGTGATGGGGTAGACAGAAGAGCATAAGGAGTTTCTATCGCCTGGCTAAACAGAAAGTCCATCGATAACTTGGGCAACTCTAATTGCAGTGGCTTGCAGGTTTTAGGGGTACTCAATAGCATAGTTTCTTCACAAAACATCGGTTCCAGGCAGTCAAACAGACTAGATTCATCCTTCGTTTTACTTACAGAGGAACATAAGCCCTCCTGCTTCAGATAATGGAATGAAGAAACATTGCCCTCTGTCGTTGGATTTGAGAGGCAGCTGACATTAAAGGTCATTGATTGAGACTTCTGTTCATATCCGTCACTTAAAAAAACCGGTTCTTCTTTGTCAACGTCAATAGATTTTCCTGGTTGTTCCATGGACTTCTGAGTAGCGGCCTTTCTGTATATCCGACATAACACCATATCCATTTTCTTCTGTACATGCCAACATACATTCGTTCAACGAAACCACCAAAGCAACTCCTCTTTAATTTAACCCATAAAACCCTAGATTAGGTAAATAGTATTTTGATATTAAATAAGATTTGAGGGTTATTCCATTAAAAAATTCCTAGCCATTCATCTATGTTTACTAAATAGTATGTTGGAGCGATTCGTCTATGTTTTGTTATTTTGTATGTGAAGGTGAAAAGAAAACATAGTTTCAGTAGTTATTTTTCTTATGGTTTAATAGATTTGGGTTAAAATGAAACCAGAAGACTGACAAAGGCGGCGGTGGCAAACTGATCACCTTTGGGACGGACGAGCTCAAATCTGGGATTCTATACTCGTTCATGATCCAGTCCGTCTTCTGTCCTCGCGGGCCTTTTCCTTCATAAAACACCAGAATTTTCCTGAGACCTATGCACTGAAGGTGCTCGTTGTGAACCGCTCTGTCTGAACCGGTGGCTTTCCAGTAACCCGACACAGTCAATCTGTTAGGCCGAGCGCATTTTTTATGATATCTTGGAACGAAGAAGAACCATTGTCGCTCTCCAATATCATGAGCCAAACCTGCAATAGATCAGTTAATACTGTCTCAAAATGTAATTTCAAATTCAAACAAGCGAAGAAGGAAAGAGTTAAACATACCTGGTAATTCCCAGGGATCATATTGATACAAGTCTATAGTAGGTATAATTTTATCGAAGTTCAGTGGGTGGCCTCCTTGGATCTTTTTCTTCATATAGAATCCCAGCAGCTCCTGTTCTGTGGGATAGAATCTGAAGCCGGGAAGGGTCATTAACTCGCCCTGCACAGACCCATCGTTGCATATTTTTCCTGACATGGCCATCTGATCGATTCTAAACAGCCGCTCATACAAATTGTCTCACAAAGAAGCGCCCCTAGATAAGTTAGAAAAATGTTGTACGTAGACAGTTTTCTGTATGAAGTGCGTCTAAGATAAGATAGAAAAATGTTTTAAACATTTGACATGAAAATGTTCCTATGGAAGTGTGTTTATATAACATAGAAAAATGTTTTGAAACCAAAGTTTGTCAAAATTGTGAAAAATTACAATTTAAAGAAAGATTTGATATCTAAAATGGATTGAAATTTGAGGTGGAAATTGAAATGGGAAAGAATGGTCCACACGCATTGGGCGGAGATGAATAGTATTCAAAATCTTTGGCTCGCTCTTTCTCCGCGTGGTCGTTGATCCTAGGGTCTAGATGGTGAAAAGTACTGATTCCTTACCATATCTTCGAAATTTCGGTGAAGGTGCATGGTGTCCTTAGCTTCGATGCGAAACGATAGATTTATAGCATGCGTTTATCTTACACCATACATTTATTATGGGTGTTATTATTTTGTGTTTTTTCTATTCGTTTGCGATTCACGAATTTATCGTGTATTTTTTATTTTATTTTATTTTAGTGATTAATGCATGGGATAATGGTTTTTTAATTGAATGATTAATTGAAAAATTTGTGAATGAATATATGGTGTATTTTTATTTTTATTTTGGTGGCGAGTAGATTAAGATATATAATTTATTTTATCTATTTTAATGTTTGATAAATATAAGATAACATTAATTTATTTTTAATATTTTGGAATAGGTGGTGGAGTGCTCATATTGAAAAGAAGAGAAAAAAGATGTAACAATTATTATGATAGATTGACTTTATCTCTCAAATCAACTTTTACTTCTTAAACTTAAAATAAATAAAATATATTTAAATCTCTTTACCTAAAATTAAAATTGAATCAAAGTAAAAANCTCAACCCTTTGAAGAAGCCAAAAAATAATTTCTTAGAAATATATAATCTTAGAAATAAAATATTTCCTAAAAAATAAATAAACAAATAAGTATTAATCATGTTCAAAACCCTAGATATATAATCTTAGAAATAAAATATCTTCCTAAAACAAAAAAAAAATATTATTGAGAAAAAGAAGAAGTATTATTCCCTTTCAAAACAGCAGAGATATAATTTCAAAACCACAGAGATCTAGTATGCCCATTCCAAACCGCGAAGAAATATTAATTTCAAAACCGCAGAGAAGTATTATTCCGAAATATTATTTCCGTTCAAAACCACAGAGAAATAGTATTCTCGTTAAAAACAGCAGGCAATACTCAATATTAATTTTACTAATTTTAGTGATGACACTATATATATAAATATTTAAATTTATTAATTTTTATAATATTGTTTTGGCCCCATATATTGATAAGTTGAATGGTTGTTTTAGTCATTATCCTTCTTCTTTATGTTAATGATATTTTTCTTATGGTAATAAGTCTTTATGATTTCAATGAACTAAAATTTCTCAAATATTTTTTCTTTGTTATAGATGTGACTATTAAAATTGAGAAAATGAAGATTATGATAATTAAATACAAAATGACCACTTATATTAATTCCATATACTACAACAACTTGTAGTAAGTGATATATTGGAATCAAGCTTCATGAGAAGCTTACCTAGAAGTATAGCATTGATGAAAGGATAAATAGAAGGTGGAAAGCTTCTTAGGGACATGAAAACACTTGTAGACCAGTGGACCTTTGGCTATGGGATAAGAAAAAACTTCATTCCACTTTCAGACTCTAGTGACTCCTATTATCTTATATGGTTGTGAAGTTTGAGGCTACAACATCTCTACATAATCCTAGAGAAAGTTAGAGAAAAATAAAAAGTGTTTTCTAACNTTGGCTATGGGATAAGAAAAAACTTCATTCCACTTTCAGACTCTAGTGACTCCTATTATCTTATATGGTTGTGAAGTTTGAGGCTACAACATCTCTACATAATCCTAGAGAAAGTTAGAGAAAAATAAAAAGTGTTTTCTAACTTATAATCTCAAAATAAAATTCAATACACCCTATCCTATCATCCTCATAAAATCAAATTTTTACCCCATTGAGAGCACACTCAATTTTAGGTACCTAATCTACAAGAATATGATAAACAACAACATTGAAGACAAGATGATTCATAAGATTGCTTCAAACTTGAGTCAAAACCACTTGAGGCTCAGATGGAGTTTGCATAAAGATGGCAAGTCTTGAGTAAATCATGAGGGAATAAAGGAATATGTCACCCTTACATCTAAATTTAAGGAGAAATTATGGTGTGATAGAGAATTATAAGATAAAATAAAATTAATAGATGATAAAGAGTTCATCAACACTAATCTAATAAGATAAAAAAATATCTCTATGTTTTGTCTAGTGTAAAGAACAAAATTTGCATTCTTAAAATAAGAACTCTGGCAAGATACTAATCTAATTAGATAAAAAGTATCTTTATGTTTTGTCTAGTGTAAAAAACAAAATTGACATTGTTAAACTAATAACTCTACCAAGATCCATTCTAAAATAGAGCTTGGACAACTCACACAACATAGTAGGTCAAAAGCGTTTGTCATCTTTCTATTAATAAAAGAGTTGTATATGAAAAGCAGTTTCTTTTAGAATGTCTTGTGTAAACCCACATTAAATCACAATTCAAAAAATATTTGTTACAACAAGGTCATGCCTAACCTTTTAACTCATCAAAACTATGGTTCTTTAGGAAGGATTTTCTTGAAGCTTTTTGAGCAAGGAAATAAAATTATTAAGAAAACCAAGTAATTCCGTACATTTCTCAAGGTCGAGTAAACCAAATTTGGTCACCATCATCATCACCTATAGTACAATAATTTTTTTACAATTTATTAAATATAGTATAAAATTTATATTAATATATGTTAATAATAATAAAAATAGGAAACACATGCCCTTAACCATTAATATTTATATATAATAATAAAGTATTAAATTTATTATTTTTATAATAATATATACATTTTTATTTAAAAATATGAAATTTACTAATATAGTAATTTTAAAATAAATAACACAAAATAAAAAAAACATTTTTTTTAAGTAAAAATAGGTAGATCCTATTATATTATATGCCAAAATTTACAGTTGTGCTTGGGCTGCTAGTTTTTTCCACCGAATTAGCGGAAACTAGAATAACTGGCAGCTTATGGTATCCATGTCAAAAATAGGCGGTCCACCATCTATCCTACCCGTAGGAAACTAGGATAGATGGAAGCCCATAGTCTAAACATTAACCAGAAATATGGAAAATAAAACAAGTTTAAACCATGACAGTTCGGGCCGAATTGATTCCAGAACAATAACTCTAACTAGAAAAATAACTCTAACCAGAAGCATGACCAAAAGAAATTACCCAGTGGCCTCGGAAGTAGCCATGTCGATATCTTCTTCCTGCGCTCCCGCCCTAGCTGGCATCATGAAAGGTTGTTCACAGGTTGCACATCTCTACCCTGCTGGTGCATTGGAAAAGGCATCATATAGCATATCAATACATTGGTTGATGAGAATGCCATGGTGGACTTGGTCGGCCACCTGGCTCCTCAAGTCGAACATCAAATCCAGGTGCTCCGGGTGGAAAAATAGTGGTTGGAAATGCTACGATTCTTTCATGGTAGATATGGGAGGTGGAGCAAGGGCCCTGCCACCCTCCCACGACTTGCCACCCTCCCTCGACTTACCACCCGACTTGGTATCCTCGAGCTCGCTTGTTTCTGCCCTACTCTGTTGCTCCATGGCTGCTTCCGGACCCTGTGACTTTGCTTGCTTCTCCTTAATACTTTCTATGTCATTGATTGAGATGTGTCTGGTTGCGGGTGTAGCCTCCTGAGAGTTCATCTCCTTTAGAATCTCCTCCTCGATGTAGCAGGTGGGAAACTCTTCCAACTGGGCTTCCCCAGTGCTGTATTCTTTATGCTCCCCAGTGACATCCAATGTGGTTCCCCCTAGGAGCATGCTTGGTGGTTGCCATTTATCTGGTACAGTGAAGAGAAAATGTTCTGGAGGAGCCTTAATTAGATCTTCCGAAAAGACCTCCTCCACATACTCCATGGGAGGTGGCCTATGCCTTCTTGCCCTACGCATGAGTTGAGTTCGGTCCATAGATAATGCATGCTCCAGCCGCTGTTGTCTCTTCTGACATGCAACAAAGGTGTACGAGGCAGAGCCATGACGTGGATTCCCTCGCTCTGGCGACATTGGGATGAGAATTTCGATGGATAAAATGACGATGGTCTTCCAGTATTTGCACCAGAGATCCCTATAGCCTATCCGATGCGGGTCAAAATCAAAATGGGTGAAGCCATGGCAAGGCTTGTTGATATTCGAGAGGATGGACATGACATGCTCCTCCATTAAATGTCCCTCCTTAACTATTTGTTCCTCAAGGCTATTCATGCGAGGGAGAAGTCCCATGGCATGAGGCTGGTGGTTGGGGATTTCTCCCATTCTTAATGGTGAGGGGATGGGATTTGGTCGACCTTATTTATGGCCAAGATAGGCTCCATCCCGTGTGGCCTTGCTGGACGACGTGTCACCCCATCCGGGGAATAAAAACCAATTATTAAAAATATATATTGATCATATTAATTAAACCATTATTAAGAATATATATTCATTATATTAATTAAACCCTATCCAATGTCATTCCACTCCCAATATGGTTTCACGTCATTAGGCCACTCGGAAAAATTAAGTGATTTTTCATGGAAGAGCTTCAAAACCTTCACTAGAGTGTTTCACTCAACATGATCCTGAATAGTCATACAAGGAAACAATTCTCTTTTCTAGAAAAGAAAAGAAGACATGCATCTGCATTGAATAACCTCTCTTCTTAAAGTCTTAAGAAGAATCTGTGGATTCAATTCACTCTTCTCTATTTTCCAATAGAAAATTTGCTCAATGATATGAGTGAATATAATTTGTTTGCATCTTATCGCCCATAACATGGACCATATTAAGAGACATTCCATCGAAAAGAGTAACAAGGAAACTATGAAAAGTTTTCTGTGATATGAAAAAACCTTTCATATACAATGATGACCAAAAAAGCTATAAAAGATTCTTAAAAAAAATAAAAAAATAATTCTATGCTAGGAGAGAATAAAACTAACTATGATATATGTTCATAGAGAAATGATAAGTGTAACTATATTGTCAAAAGCATGTTCAAAACATGAATAAAAGGACTAGAGCTAGTAAAGGCTGAGATGACTCTTGGGACCTTCACTCCCATTTCCCCATTTGTAATATGTGATTCTTCCTTCAAGTTCCCTTAAGGATTGCTTACAAAGAAGATCTTCTTCCTTATTATATTCCCTGTATATGTGCTCAAAACTGATTTCTTGAAAAGGTTTAATTAATTCCTCAATTTTGGATTTCCATCCTTCAATTGTACTTGTCTGAAGTCTTCCTATGTTGGATAGTTAATAAATGACTACTTTTGAATCACCTAGAACTTGAAGTATTTGAAAAGAAAAATGTGTTGTAAGAACAAGAGTTTCCCAAAATCCTAATAGCTTCGCCCTTGTGTGTGTGCCTCCTCCGAAATTAAAAACCCATCTATAAACTCTTAAGTCTAGAGTTTTGAAGACTCCTCCAGCTCCACACTGATTTCCATCAACTCGAGAAGCTCCATTGAACCATGCTATAGTTGAATTAATGTGTTACTCAATCATAACATCTCGCATTGGGACAAGCTTTTGATATGCCAAGTGCCTATTTTGTGATCCAAGAGTCTTGAAAATCAATGTGTGAATAGAGGGAGTATTCTCCTCGAATATAGGCGAGTTCCTTTCTAACCATATATACCAGCAAATGTGAGCAACAATAATCGAAGGAACAGACTTGTCCTCTATCCAATTTTTGAAACAACATATAATGGGTTTCCTTCACAAACGTTTTTGTATTTTTGGCTAGTTACCAATCTCTCCTAGACTAATTTTGTAAAAGAGCAGTGAATGAAAAGATGATTAATATTTTCAGTATCTTGTTTACATAGTTGGAACCGACTAGGACCTTCCCAACCTCTTTGTTGAATATTATCCCATGTTAAAATTTTATTTTCTGCTTCCATCCAGATAAAAATATTTATTTTAAGTTGGATGTCCCATTTCCAGACTACTTGTCTCCATCCACCGATTCTCGCCAACCCCTAGGTAGATAATAATTCCATATAAGTATTTTTTACTGTAAGTGTTCCTGAATTATCTCCCCCGATCCACAACAATTCATCTTCTTTATCCTGGATGTATTCTCCTGAATCAATAAGTTCCCTCTGAAACTGATCCCATTCTATTGCCATATCTCCTACAAAGCCCAACTCATTATTGTTGATCCAATTTGATGAAGTGGATATTTTTTCAATATGACTCCTGGCCTGAGAGAGTGAAGTAATATTTTTTTGTTTTAATTCAGAAATAAGATTATAGGAGAGGAAGGATTTGTCTCCAATCCCCAGGATTCTCTCTCTACCGAGAAGAATAACCTGACCTAAGCCCGATGTCCAACTCAACCAATGTGTGATCAAGTGGACTAATTTTAATAGACCACTCCATATTCTTGAAGCCACTTTCTGATGAAAAGTTGTTGATCTGAACCGGTTTATAACTGTGGTGTGAGGAAGGTATTTGTATTTAATAACTTTTTGCCAAATTCAATCACGCATTAATACTCGCCAGAGAGTATTCGCGACGAAGCATTTGTTAAAATGGAAAATATTGTGAAAACCCCATCCACTGTATTTCTTTGGTATTGTAAGAAATTCCCACTTGCAGAGATGATAGTGGTGAGATTCATTGTTACCCTTCCATAGAAAATTAAACATAATTTTCCTTAGTTTATTTAATACAGTGAAGGGTATGACCTCCAGGGACATCCAGTATATAGGTTGGCTTTCCAAGACTAACTTCATTAAATTATATCTCCCTCCTAGTGATAACCACATATAGCACCAAAGTCCTATCTTTTTCTCCACTTTTTTCAACATCCAGCTCCAGTCCTCAGCTCTTTGCATCCCCGTCTTTAAGTAATATCCGAGATATTTGAATCCAATTGATAGATCAAAAAAAGTAAAATGGAATAAAGTTTTGTAAGGAATTAAGTCCAATTATGACAGTCCCTCGTAAAGTACTATAGTTTTTGTTCCATTTAGCTATAGACCCAAATCCAAGAAGAAAAGTCTTATAAGTTTATCAATCTCACACCATTCACTCAGAGTAGCTTTTGTCATGATTATTACATCATCCACGAAAAAAATGTGGAGGATTTTTATAATTATGTATACTTTGACTCCAATCAACTTTCCTTCGCTTTGGATTTCCTTTAGAAATAGGCTAAGTCCTTCCTTAACCAGAATAAATAGTAAAGGGGATAATGGACACCCTTGGTTTAGTCCTCTTCCACATTTGAAAAAATATATTTCCTCTCCATTTAGTAAAACAACGAAGGACAAAGAAACGATGCAACCCATAACCCAGTTGGTCATCGTAATACCAAGGCCTACTTCAATTAAGATCAACCTTAATAAGTCCCAATTTATGTAATCATAAGCCTTTTGTAGATCCAACTTCAGTACAAGAGATTTTATTTTCTTTTTTTTAATGCTATGGAGGCATTCATGTGCAGTTCCAATGGCATCTTGGATTTGTCTACCTTTCAAAAAACCCAATTGCTCTACTAATATTGATCTGGATAGGATAGGCTTTATCCAGTTTGCTATAATTTTTTATATTACTTTATAACATAGGTTACACAAAGAGATTGGACTGAAATCCCCAAAAGTAAGAGGCTTATTCACTTTTGGTATTAAGGATAAGAAGGTTGAGTTTAGGCCTCTTGTAATAATATCCCTTGATCTTGATTCTTCCACCATTTCTAAGAGATCCCCCCCAACCAGATCAAATAAATGTATAATGAACTCAACTTTCTAGCCATCATGCCCTGGACTCTTATCTTTCTTGAACAAGAATAAAACCTCTTTCAGTTCCTCCAAGTTTACTAGAATATACATGGATTTAGCTTCTACCTTAGTTACCAATCAAGAAAATAGACCATCCACTCTTGTTCAGTTGTCAAAGGTTGATCCCGCGCTTTCAATTTTTTTTTGAATTTTTTCACAGCCTCGCCTTTTATTTCTTCCTGTCCAGTGTGCATTTCCCCCAAATCATGTCTAATCTCCTAGACATATTTTCGATTTCTCTTGTAACTGGAAAAATTATGGAAAATGTTCATGTTTTGATCACCACTTTAGACCCATATTTCCCTGCTACGTTGTCTTCAAAGTTCCTATGTTTCTTTTAAGTACCTGTTCCTTTCATGTTCGAAGTTATTTAGATGTCTTTCATCCTCTGGTAATCACGATCCTCCCGACAAGTTTTGAAGAGTGACTTTTATTTCTTCCTCCATCTTCACCAGATGTGATATTTCCTTGAAATCATGTTCCTTTACCCAATGTTTTGTGATATCCTTCAGTTTTTTTAGTTTGAAGACCAACCTTTTTTGTTTTCCTCCCTCATATAAGAATTTTGGGTCAGTGCATACCTTTTGTACAATAACATTAAAATCCTGATCCAACAGCCACTAAGAATTCAATTTAAATGGGTAAGCCTTTAAGAGTGCGGTGATCTCCAACTGAAGTATAACCGGGGAATGATATGAGACATATGGATACTCGACCCATGACCTGTATATTCCCACACACTTTCAAAGCTCTTCAGATATGAGAGACCTGTCCAACCTTTTTACAATCGAGTCGACACTGGTATGACCATTTCTCTAGGTGGCGACAACCTTTTCAGACTGGATGTCAATGAGTTTATTATTTTGAAAGAAATATTTGAATAAACCTGCCAAGGGCCCCGCTAGTCTAGTTCCTCCCTAGACATCACCCGATGATAAATTTAAGTTCAGATCCCTTGGAATAATCAATTTTTTATGTAATAAAACCCCTGAATCTTCCACAAGGTTCCAAAACATTTTCAACTCCATGCATGGACCATACATATTTAGCAAGGTTATCTCCCTTTTGCTAGCGATTGTTGGCACAGGGGCAGATCTAGGATTCAATGCTTCAACAATGCAACAACAAAACTCTAACTACAGGCCCTTTCGACAACACCTGCGAAGCAGATGAAGTCTCACCCGAGATAGAAGCAGGGGTGGTTGCAGGACTCAAGTGTCTACAACCTAGCTGGGACACAGACCTGTGATCACAAAACTTAACAAAGCACTTATCAGTTAACATTCATTAATATTTATCCCTTATCCACATCGTAGGAGAAAACCCTAATTATAGAACAATGCAATATTCAACAAGACTTCACACATCCAAGCACTTAGCACATAGAAATAGATCAAATATAGCATTCATGCACATCACTAAGCACTAAGCTACTATATGAGATTCATCTAACATATATTACTGCACTAAGTATAAATCACATTAATAACATAATAACCATAATGCACAAAGAAACCACAACACAGGATATACATGGTTCACCCCAGTGTGGGGCTATGTCCACCAACTCTTCTTCTTCTTTATTATCTTTTGTCAATATTCATACATGCATAGAGCCTTAAACCCTACTCTGCATAGGACATTATATCTACGCGCACCTTGCTAGATCCTCCTTCCCCAAGCTAGGTTCAAGCATAGAGCCTTCTTACAATCACTTTCACTTAGCTCTGAAAGTATTAATGCAAAGTATGCACGAAGCATTCACAACTCTTTGCACTTAGCACAACACAACACTTAGCTCACAACTGACTTAGAAGATTCTCATTATTACATCCTTCCTACATCGCCTAGATATCTATTTATATATTACAAAAGGGGCCTAAGAATGGGTAAAACCCATGTGCCAACATCCCATACCCATTACATAAAACCTAAACCCAAAAATCCCTGAAAAGGAGGCAAGATCCCGTGATCTCCGCTTTGCCTTGCGCTCCACCTTTGACCAGCCTATCGAAGTCCCAAAAATGATCAAACATGACCAAGGTTCTCCAAAACTTGGTCAAGGGCCACCAGGCCTCCAACACTCACCTACGACTCATCCTGAGTCACTTTGATCTGGGTAACTCTGCCTTAAAGGCCTCGATCTTATCTTGAGATGCCTCGACCTACTTCTTCGCAAGAGACTCCTGCTTGGTGTACTCATGAATAACTTTCTCGGTCACAGGTCCTTCCAAGAATTGTTCCACCATGGTGACCACTTGTTCTAGATATGCACCTTGTCCTTCCATCTCCTCAAAAAGTGTGGAAGCTTGATCCTGTACTGGCTTGAGCCTCTGGGTCACATCCATGAATTTACTCTGGATGGCATGGATTTGTTGTTGAATCATGTGCTGTTCTTGGGACCTTTTCATTCTCTCGACTGCCAACAATGGCTTCAACTATGCTTGTACTGTTGCTTCTTGTTGCTTTGCCTCCTGGAGCTGTGACTCCAGTGTCCTTAGTTCCGAGTCCTTTGCAAGGCACTCATATGTCTGTGCACTACAACTGTTGAGTTGTTTTCATTCTAAGGCCAATGCCTTGATTCTATGGACTGCGCTCTAGGCAGTTTCTTCTCTCTGATCTCGCACTTCCTGTGGAGTGCTTGGCACTGCTTGCAATTCCAGTTCTTCTACTCTTTGTTGAAGTTGTTGAATGGATTCAACAAGATTCCCCACTTGATTCTCCATGGGGTCTTCTTCCATATGTTCTAATCCAGTCACATAGCAAAGTGCTTTAGTGACTGTTTCTTTAACTCCAATATGCTCCGCGAGAAATTTTTCTTTCTCCTTTTGTATCTGTGCTCTATCCTTGACAAACTTCTCCTGGAGGTCCTACTTTTCTTGTTGCGCAACCTAACATTTTTCTAGGGCTTCCTCTTTTTCTCTCTTCAATGCCTCTGTGGCCTTCTTTGTTTCTTCATGGACATGAAGAAGGTGAGCTTCAGTCACATCTGATAGTTTGCATAGATGGGCAGGCTCATCTCCCAACTTCATTCCTTCTTATGATGGTGGCATAGTAGACACTGGACGACTGGAGTAGATGGCTTGTTGTACCCCTTTCAACTATGCTTCAATCCTATCATACATGGTCTCTTTTTTTTCTTTGTTGCATTGTAAAATATATTTTGAGGTATCTGATACAGTGGAAATGATGAGGCCGATGCCATCCACCGTGAGCACAATCTACAACTTGGGCTTACTATATTTTGACTTCTTTTGTGATGAAGGTTTCATCGGGGAAAATTTTCTTTTATTGGATGTCTCAATCTGATCAATGGGATACTTGGGTGGTGTCACTTCACCTTGTTCCTCTTTCTCTTCTCTCCCTTCATTCTCTTCTTTGTCTACTTTGTCACCTCCTCCCCCGTCAGGTAAATTTGATGCAGTCTCCTCAGATCCGTTGTTCATCTCTTGTACGTCTTCCTTCTTCTTCCTTCTGCTATTGCTGGGTGCATCATACTCTTCATAAGTGACTACAGGACTTCCGATGAGGTCGGAATTAGATAGTTCTGCCTGGTTGACTGGTATAAGGAACTCTGTAGGACATTTATTAGTTATTTCTTCCATGTCCTCCTCTGTGAGCTTATAGTAGGATTGTATCTCTTATTTATGTTCATATCCATGGGCAGTGATATAAATGAAATGTCTATCTGCATGGAACTTCACAAGGGGTTTGAACCTGTGCAGGGTATTCGACGTCATGCGAGGGAAGGACTCAATAGCCCTCTTCAGTTGCAGGTAATAGGTGTGGAACACTACATTTGACTGCCATTGTTTTTCCATGTCGCTCGAAGACCCGAGCGTAGTGAAATTCGCATCTAGAGGTTCAGACGACTCGATTTCAAGGAATGTCGCTCGTTCGTTCATATCCCAAGAAATAAAGGAAATAAGGATCAAAAACCAACTGAAATGGAACTTGTATCCCTGATCCTGAGCTTCACAATAGTCTTTTTCTAACTGGTTGATGAGGTAGCTCACCCAGTTCATTTGCATCCCTTCAATGCATTTTCCTATGAGGTCGACAATGAACCCCGTGACCTGGGTCTATTCTTCCTGACTATATTACCAGTGATCAATTGGAAGGCTAGGCACACTATGCCATTCTAGATGGAGGCTAACTTGTATCCCTGCTTCCCCTTCTCCACATCGTCATAGGTGTCTTTGATTCCCTGCACCAGGGCGTGATCTGTAGCCTTCCCTAGGTAAAATTCTTGTGGGTCTTGTCCTTGCATCTTGAATCTGGTGATCTTATGGATCAACGTTGGATCTATAGTGATGTGTTTGTCCAACCACAAATAACCTCCATGGAAGTAAGAAAACAAGTGTTTAACGCACGTGTTAACCTCTTGATGCCTTTCGAAGTGTGGTATCTTCATCACATTAATATTGGTGGACCTCGCAATGTCCATGGTCCATGGATGGGGGATTATCTTCGGTGTCTTCCCCATTGTCTTCATCAAATACTTATGTGGTGCGAGAATTCCATGGTTTTTGTGATCTCCTAAGTTGAGGTCATTGATATTCAACGTGATAATCTGTAACGACCATGCTTAAATAGGTGTATATGATAATTAATTATAATTAAATTAATAATATAATTGTCCTAAAAGAATAACTAAACCTTAATTATTTCTTAAAATAACATTTACTAATTAATTATTATCAATTAGTTATTCATGATTTTTTTATGATTAATTGAAGTATTAATTAATTCATTAATTAATAAGGTAAATAAATAAAAAAGAAGGATAATAAATTATATTATTAAATTAATTTACATACCCGATGTGGGATAACATATTAACTAAAGGGGAAAATTTTAATGATTGATAATATAACATAGCATTATAGAGAAACGCTTTGAATGCGCACGGAGGTAAAAAAATGAGCTAGGGTTCGTGCCGCCTACCATGCCGAGCCAGGACGGAGGGGAGCTGCCACCCCCTCCCTCCCCCTCTGCGTCCTTCAGCAAACTGGTCACGGCCTGTAGGAAGAAAGCGATCCAAGGTGATCCGTCCAGCTTTGTCAGAAGACTAGAGGACGTACCAGAAATCAATCTTCCTCCGAAACAGCCAATGAAAGTAGCAATCTCCTTATCAGAGCGAGGTCTGGTAGGGAAGTTCATGGGGCTCTTGCCCTCAACCAGAACAACAGACAACTGGATCCAAAGAAACCTGAGTCCTTTAATAAAAAATAGTGTAACCTGCTACGTCGTTGGAAGGGGATACTTCATCTTCGAGTTCATCTCCCAGGAGGACCAGGACCTAATCTTTAGGAACGGGCCATATTTCATGGGCGCGTAGGGCCTTTATCTGAATCGTTGGACTCCCAACTTTGATCCGTCCTCGGAAGTGCCAAAAGATGTCCCGGTATGGGTCAGACTCCCAAACCTTCCAATGCACTGCTGGAATTCCTCGTCGCTGCAAGCCATAGGGAATGGACTAGGCCATTACATTGACAAAGCTGACCCAAAAGACCAATATTCCTGTGCAAGAATCTGCGTGGAAGTTGACCTGGAAGTAGGCCTACCGGAAGTGGTAAAATTGAAGGTGGGGGAGTGGCACCACCTGCAAAAACTAGACTATGAGCAACTACCGTTTAAATGCAGAGGATCTCATGAATACGGACATTTCCTGAGGAACTGCCCAAAAACCCCACAAGGGAAAGAAGGGGAGGAGGGATGGCAGTAACCTCGGAAAGGAAGATCAAAGTCCAAAGGCCCACGAAGAAACAACCCAACACCGGCCCAAGGAAACCCAGGGAATCAAGAGATGACGAACGGTTTCAAAGAACTGGAAAATGTAGGTGAAATGATGATTCCAAGCAACAGCGGCCAAGGCAAAGAAGGAAGAGGCGTTCAATTCCAGGAAGCTGGAGGAACTTCAAAAGCAGCAGAAGGAACGAAGAATGGGGCGGTTCAAGGCACCGAGGAGGGAGAGACCTCCCCCCCAAGGCAAGAGGCGTATCAGGGCATCGAGGAGGGAGAGATATCGTCAGGGAATGAAACAGATGGAATGAGTGAAGCCTAGGACACTCCAAAACGACCAGGTAGAGGTAGGAAGTCCAAAAAGGCGGAAAGGGACTGGGAAACGTACAAGGACGTCCTCAAAGGAGCTCAACCAACCATCAAGCAACTAATCAGAGTACGGAAAACCAGGAAGTTGAATAAGGCCTCCCAAGGAGGTCACTCTCCCCCTCCAAATAATCAATGAAGTTAACATCCTGGAACTGTAGGGGTCTCGGCAGCAAAAAGAAGGAAGAATCTCTCAGGGATATAATCAAAGCAACGAGAACAGACATCCTACTTATCCAGGAAACCAAGATGAGTCAACAGGACTCATTAAAAGTTCTAAAAAACGTTTGGAGAAGCAGCCAGGGTTTAGCCGACAACGCTAGAGGCGCATCAGGAGGACTCTGCACTTTATGGAACGAATCCAAAATAGAACTAACCCGCTTTGACCTCTGCATGCACTGGATATTCACCCAAGTGCTACACAAGGATTCAGGACAAACGGTAAGTCTCTTTGATATTTATGTCCCACAACACATTGAAGAGAAAAAACTTTGCTGGCAATCTCTTCAAGACTACCTAACAGATAATGAGCTGGAAAATATTATTCTAGGGGGGGATTTAAAGGTAACTCTAGCCCAAGAAGAGAAACCGGGGGGGGGTCCATTGTAAGGGACCCAGCCAGAGAGTGGTTGGAGGATTTGATCTCATCATGGGACCTATTGAACATCAAACCCTCAAGAGGGCGCTATACCTAGACCAACAAAATGGTAGGCCCGGGGCACATAGCAACCCGTTTGGACAGATTCCTTGTTCAGAGCTCATTCTTGACGCCAGGACTCACAACCTCCTCAGAAATTCTCCCCCATAGCACCTCTGATCATAAGCCAATCATCCTGGAGATTAGAAAAATGCAAGGCCAGGGGCCCATCCCCTTCAGATTCAACCTAGCATGGATACAAGATAAAGATTTTCTGAGAAGAGTCTCCAAGGTATGGACTAGCAAAGTTAAGGGATCTGCATTTTACGTCTGGGAAGAAAAGTTGCGAAGACTCAAGGCCAAGCTAAAAGGTTGGGGAAAAAAGCAAGCCGACCCAATCACCTTACGCCTGGAAGCTCAAAGGCAGCTGGAAAACCACCAGCTCGCCCTGGAAAACAAGGAGATCACACAACAGGACATACTCAAGGAGGAGCAACTCCAAAGGCAATGGTACAAATCTTGCAGAGATGAGGAAAGTTACTGGAGACAGAAGTCTCGAAGCCTCTGGCTGAATGAGGGGGACAAAAACACGAGTTACTTCCATAAGCAAGCGAAAGAAAGGAATCTTTTCAAGGCTGTGACTGAAATCCAAATCCAAAACTCTACAATTTCTAAACCGGAGGACATCAGAAAGGCAGCCTTCGAGACCTTCAAAACACTCTACACAGAAAATGGAAGGACAAGCATAACTCCCCATTTGTACCCATTATCAATTGTTCCAAAGCTAATAAAAAATGACATCAATCGCAAACTTCTGAAGGAAGTCTCGCAGCAAGAAATCAAAGAGGCACTCGACCAAATGCACCCGGACAAAGCTCCGAGCCCGGATGGTTTTACAGCGAGATTCTTCTAGCATTGCTGGGAAACAATCAAGTCAGACCTAACCAAAATGATAAAGAAATCATAGGCGAGCAGGAAGCTGGGAGGAAGCACAAATTCAGCCTTCTTGTCACTCATTCCCAAAGAGAAAGAAGTGCTCTCCTTCAGCCGCTTCAGACTGATCTCCCTTTGTAACACGAGCTATAAAATTCTCACTAAGGTAATTGCAAACAGATTGAAGGACGTTCTACCGCTCATAGTGCCAGAGAACCAAGGAGGATTCATAAAAGGCAGGCAAATAGCAGACAACATAATCCTAGTGCAAGAATCTCTTCATTCAAGCCTTCGCAGGAAGGATAAAGGTATGCTTATTAAACTGGACCTTGAAAATGCTTTTGACAGAGTTAATCATAATTTCCTTTTTGAGGTAATGAAGAATTTCGGATTTGACGACTCCTTTGTGAATTGGATAAGATCCTGCATAGGATCACCATGGATAGCCCCCATGGTAAATGGAAGAGTGACAAGATTCTTCAAAGCGTCTAGAGGTTTAAGACAGGGCTGTCCTCTGTCGCCCCTGCTATACGCAATTCAAGCCTCAGTCCTAAGCTACCAACTGGAAAATTCCAGAATCTGCAACAACCTCAAAGGTTTAAGGATAGCCCAAGGTGTGAAGGAAATCAACCACGCGCAATTTTCTGATGATACCTTGCTCCTGGGAGGGGCAAGTCGATTAGTAGCAAGAATATACAAAAAGGAGCTGGACACCTATGCTGTAGTGTCAGGAAGCGAGATAAGTCAGACAAAAAGAAAAATTTACAGCTGGAATATTACACCCAATGAGATGCTGGAAATTTCCAGAATTTTGGGGATGGAAGGGCATACGAATTGGGAAACTTTCACCTACCTGGGAATCCCTATCTCCGAGACAAATCCAAGGACATCAAATTGGAACCACCTAATAGACAAACTTAAGAAGATAATTTCCTCTTGGGGCGCCAATTGGCTAAGCTTAGCAGGGAGGATAGTACTCATCAAATCCGTCCTGGCAAGTGTACCCATTTATCAAAATTCTTTGTTGTTAGCTCCCAGCACCACAATCAAACAAATGGAAGCTTTGCAGAGAAGTTTTTTGTGGGAAGGGGGCAGGCAGACAGGCAGAAGACCCCACCTAATAAACTGGGATAAAGTCTCGAAACCCCTTCTGGAAGGAGGACTTAGCCTCAAAAACACTAAGGTACAGAATCTGGCCCTAGGGGCAAAACTGCTATGGTACATAGTCAGCGGGGACACAACGTGGTGCAAGGAAGCCTTGTGGAAGAAATATTTCAGAGGCACAAGGAAGAGATGTGTGGAAATCCCCCCCATAGAACCCAAGGGGTCCCCAATCTTCAATCTCTGTAGGAAAGCCATCGATCATTTCATCCCCCACCTGGACTGGGTGCCGGGAAATGGGAAACAAATTAAAATCTGGGAAGACTCCATTCTAGGTGACCCACCTTTGGAGCTGAATCAAAATATTCAACGTCTAAAAACTTGGATGGATGGGAAAAATTTGAGAACGCTCTTCGACATCTCTAATTGGGGGATGGGAAGATACAAACCGTGGCAAGGATGGACAGTGAGCAACCTACCCCTGGACTTAGATCTTGAGTGGTGTTCTCTAAAACTCAGCCTGCAGGGAAAAGCCCCCCTAATAAAAAAAGGGAAATACGTGCGAGGTTGGGGAAGAAATGCTAAACCTTATTCCACCTCACTGGGATACTCAACCTTCCAAAACACCCCTCATGTCCCACCCAATCCCTCTCTATGGAAATCCATTTGGAACACAAAAACCATCCCCAAAGTAGACCTGTTCCTTTGGACTCTCAGCCATAGTAGTATACAAACAGGGGAAAACCTCCAAAAGAAAGGCTGGGAAGGCCCCTTCAGGTGCCCCTTGTGTCAGCAAGCTGAGGAAACCTCTGACCACCTCCTCCTTAACTATAACTACTCAAGAGAAGTTTGGAAGCTGACTGTAGGTTTGCAAAATGAACTCCCCCTCCCCCAAGACATCCACTCCCTCCTCCTTGGCTGGACCAATCTTTACCCGTTCCAGCCAAAGAAGAAAAGTGCTGCCTCAAGGCTTTGGCAAGCTCTCCCAAGATTCATCCTTTGGGGGCTTTGGTTGGAGAGAAACAACATAATTTTTCGAGAAAAGGAAAGGAGGGCCTCCATAGTAAGCGCAAGGATCAGATCTCTTCTTGGTGAATGGGCTAGCACCTGTCGGCAACCTAATTACAGTAGGGAGATGGAAAATCAAGAAGAGCTCTTGAGAGACCAATTCCAAATTCAACAGCAACTTGGGAGCAAAATCAAAGCCATTACCCAAGAATATTGGGAAATCAGGAAGGAAAAAAGTGATTTCGACAACTGGAAAAGAGAAAAGGAACTCCACATTCTGTCCTTTGATGGAGCCTCAAAGGGCAACCCAGGTCAAGCAGGCAGGGGAGGCTTAATAGTGAAGCCAAATGGAGAAGTCATGGTGCATTACGCGTTTGGTCTGGGCATCGCCACCAACAACCTTGCAGAAGAAATGGCACTCTGGCAAGGCCTATGCCATTCCAAAAGCAATGGAATCTGAAACTTGGTTATCATAGGTGACTCCCGCCTCTTAATCCGAGCTATAGCTCTCTCTAAAGAAACCCAAAGTGAAAAAATGAATAACTTGCTGGCCAGAATTCGTTGGCTCCTTAAAGGACTCGACTCATTCCAAGTGTTTCATGTTCTAAGGGAGCTGAACCAAGATGCGGACGAAGAAGCAAACAGGGGAGTTGCGCTGGCACAAGGACAATCGGTTACAAATGACCAGCACTCCATGGTGGATCTCCCATGACCTGACCTCACGCTCAGCAGGAAACCCAAGCAAGTGGCAAGGAGGGGACATGAAAAGACAGTGCCAGAACCCAATCATGGTACGCGCGACTGAGCAACTCGGGCAGAGGGAGACCAGAAAATCGACTCACATGCAAACTACAGGCAGGAAGATCGCCCCCATACCTCTCGGGGTCTGCATCGAAGGAAGAATGATGACAAGAAGGAGAACAAGCATAAATCCGCTCGCGCTCTCAGTCTAGGAGCAGATCCACACTCAGGCACGAAGAGAGCAGAAGAAGAATCTTCAGAGAGCAGGAGAAAGAGGAGAAGAAATGGCTGCGAGCTCCAGTCGGAATCTAATAGTAGAGGAGCACCTGAAGCAGCTTGATGACACACTGGAGAAACTGAAGCAATGACTCCAGTTCCAACTTGACTTTCTGGAGAATCTTGACACAGAAGCAGGCAGGCGACTTGAACAACTGGAGCAGGACCTTACCACAGTCAAAATCAGATTCTCTGAGGAACTAGACAAGCTTCACCAGGAGCTGAAAAGCCCTCAAGATGAATTTGAGGACAGAATCGACGAGCTTGAAGGCAAATTATCCAAATTAAACATCGAATGGGGGGAAGACCCCAAAAAATAGTTAGCTTCTTGATATGTAGCACCTTGATCTGTAGGATTTTCTTCCATTTCAAGTATCTTGGCATTTTGTATAGAAGCCAAGGCTTTAAATAAGTTTGGTTTCAGGTTTTTGAATGGTTTGGGGGGTGTTATGTCCTCCTGGCACTTTCAGCAAAGCTTCTCATCTTAATGTAGGCAACAGCTTAGTGAAGCCCTGCCAGTTTGTAACCGATTAGTGGCTAGGCCACATTTAATACAAATCCGCTAAACGTTATCGTAAAAAAAAAACATATTAACTAAAGGGGATAAGATATTAAATAAATGGGATAAGGGGCATTAATGGGAAGGGATAAGGAGGTAATAAATGAGTTAGGTAGGGAGTAAATGAGGGG
>SNQJ01S0129504.1:0-19531 GCA_010110895.2 Picea sitchensis
ATTTGGGTTTCCACGTAAAACACTGGTGTACTGTGTATGTGTATGATTGTTCATTTGTTCATTTCTTATTTACTCTGCAGTTATTGGATAATAATGCTTCATTGATATAACACTTGGATTATATGGTTAAAAGGGATTAGATTGCTCTATTACTGATTCACCCCCCCTCTCAGTAATCCAACACATATTACTTTACTGATACATGTGATGGGTCCTCTGTTAAAGATATTCACGAGTTCAGTCAATATATTAAATTGTATAACATCTTTTCTAATCCATTGTTTCAATCAATAAAGGTTAAGGCACTTGACACTAGTGGGAATATCCCTCCTACGTGCACTTTTTCCTTCAATGATGATGACTGTTTTAAGGAAATCCCTATGTTTTTGAACCCGTATTATCAATCTTCTTTGCATTATGATGACCATGTTCTTGAAAGAAAGATTTCTAAAGATGATATTAATTTGTTTGATAAATGCATCAATCATCTCTTTGATGAACAAATCCTAAATCCTAAATGTGATGTCCTTAACGCAATCGATACTTTCAGTGTTAAATGAAAATCTCGTCATGTTGGTTGGAAAGTCTTGGAGGTTGGTAATAATTTATTTTGGGTATTTATTAGTCATTTTTCCTCACCATACACATTGGTTGGTTGGCATGTAGGAAATCCTTCCACGCGTAAATATTTCAAAGTCGTAAGACCTACATGCAAAATGAGAAAATTATGAAAAGGAGTAGATTAGGTTTTTGTTGGCTTGGAATTTATTTAGTTTCTTTTCTCACTTTTTGTTCTACTTTCGGTGTTTTTCATTTGATTTATTTTATTTTTTCCTCTGTTCTAATGGTTAGAGTTGATGGAACAATGGTTGGTGATATTAAAGGCTATTTGTATATTTTTTAATTGATTGACCTAATTTGTTTTAGTGGACATCAAGCTTGCGGGTGAATCAAGTTTCCTTCTTTTGGTTGTAATTCCTTGCTTTATCTACCATATTATTTCTAATAAAGACATTCTTGTTCATCACAATTGTCATCCCTTTTCCGATATTCCTTCTTTCCCTTTCCCCATCCCCTCCATTTTGATATGGATCCAACATACATGTTATGGATTCTCAGTATTAAGCTTGGTTGTTTCCCTCAACACACATCCACAACAGTTTATCCAACTTTCTAATCATTTTTTCAAGATAAAAAGAGTTTGTCTCGTTGGGTTATACAATAGGACCACACCCCCTCATACTTACCACCTTTCATGATTTATTCCATAAAGTCCCAATCCATGAATCCCTTGACCTCTATATTAATTCCCCTTGTTGTATAATCTGGTCCACCTAACCGTATCAATGTAATATCCCCAAAAATAATTAATTATAAAAGTCTCTATGCACAAAGGAATTTATTTCCGTTTTTGGCAAATTCGTATTTGGAAAATTATTTCCATTTATGGAAATTTCAAATTTGTAATTAATTATTGTGACAGTTGGGAAAATATTTGATTTACCCAACCAACTCTTTGACTATGACTCATGCAAAAGAAAAATATGTTTATATTAATTGTTGAAGGACAAATGGAACAACCAAGTTGAAATCAGATGACCATGACTCCATGAGTGGAGAACAAACTTGAACTACCTCAAGATGAATTTTACAAGTTGAAAATGAGGAATTTGGCCACTAGAAGACCCTGGAAATTAGGGACTTGTAAAACTACGAAAATTGCCAAAGGGGAAAAAAGATATAGGCACAAGATGCTCAAGATATACAAGATATGGGAGGAGGCAGGACGTTGCTAAGTATGTTGGAGAAAGGTTATCACTTGTTGTTATGAACACTATTTGGGGTGTGAGGCAAGGGGATTTATGATCTAAAAGAAGACTGTAGTGAAGGAGGATCATTGGAATTCTCCCTTATGGACTCATGGTCAGGCTAGGGGGTGAATGGAACAAGTAGGTTGGATGTTATGATTCTTTGGTTGGGTGGAACTTGGTTGTTCCATTGGTGTTCCAGCTTTAATTTCAGATATGTTAGTCTACCTGTTCTCTTGATGAATATTTTATTGTGTATTAGGATAATAAGAATGAGATGAATCTGTGATAATTACTTATTCATGTGAAAAATTTCTCTGAACATAAATAGTAAAGCAAATGTAGTTCGATCTGTTGTTTGATATTGGAAATATTTTGGTATAAATATGAATGTGGATTGATATAGGTCAAATAAACTTAAGTAAAGGCCTACATGAAGTACTTGTGCATGGCTTATTCCTTTACATGTATCTGAATAAAAGGAATTCTTTCCATCTAAATAAAACAGAAGTATTATTATATTAGACATAACATGTACCATGTATATATATAAGTATAGGTATTCGACTTAAGGAATATTGAATTGTTGTAATTACCACACAAAATTCTGGAAGAATACAAGATATATATATATATATATATATATATATTGTTTCATGTTAGAAAAACATAGTTGCATAAAAATCTAAGGTACTCATACACAAAAATATTTTATCAACTTCTTGAATCACAAGTGATTTCCAATATTTTCCATTGATCTAAGGCATATAAAACTACAGTCCTTTTTACATTACATCGAACCCATAAGTAAAATTTCAGTGGAATATAATGCATGCTACATATTATAGAGGTTGTTCAACAATTAACAAAGTTTTTAACCTTTTACTTAACACATGCTATCTTAAACTGTAAATCATGGAATTCATATAAAATACAGGGTTTGCCCTTCCAATCTGTTTATTTCTTTAAGGAGTCAAATATTTAAGTCAAATTGTATATCTATGGAACCCTGTACCACCAAACAAACAGAACCCAAGAAGTAAAATCAGATGCTGAGATATGGAACTTGAGTACCTTTTAAGTGAGGTGATCTCATGTATCCTTTCCTCGAAAATGATTAAGTCCTGCAAGAGGAAAACCGAGGATTAGAAAAAAATGTTATGAAACAAGTTGCCGAAATTAAATATTGAAGATAAAGTAATGTTTAGGAAGAATCCACGAAATTTAAACAACAAAGTTTCAACACATGAATAACACTTAACTTGAGGTTGGCACGGGTGCACTTCCCGTCGGTGCCGCTGAAGCGAACTGTCCACGGTCCGAAGGGGAGAAGTGGACCTCGAAATGACTGATGGGTACCGTTGCAATGGAAACATGGGTCCCATCAATAGTTTTGTAACTGAACAAAATGAACCGAGTGCTCAAAATGTAGAAAGTAGATAGAACACTGTTAAACATGTAATATATTGCATAACCAGAACAATAACGATTGCCCAGTATAAAGTATGTCCCACAGAATTTCCCAATTCGGACTATAGATAGGGTTGTGAGATACTGTTCTCATAATATCTAAAATTACAATTGATGATAAATAAAACGCAGTCAAGAACATATTTTAGGATACTTAATTGGCCTTTTTCATTATGCTAAAGAAGTATAATTAAACAAGCTAATCACAAAATTCCAGAACACAAAGTAAGGGTAAATCCCTTAAAATTAGTTTAAAAATTCTGGAATAATTACACACTGTGGAAGTATTAGGACTATAATAATTCATATACCATTGTAAGTAAGGTAAACATATTTATTTATTAAACTTTACACAATAGCAAGGAAACCTTACTGCAATCACAAGATCTTGATTTATGACTTTACAACTTTTAATTTGAGGATGCAATAATTCACAGTAAGTTCAAATGTGTAACCTTTCAAGAAACGATATTCAAAGGCTCATCACTTAATAAAAGCATGAATATTAAATATGCAACCTATACCTACAGAGAATACCATAAGAAAACTTAGGAATGGTTGTAGAGAAATATTTAACCAAGGGGTTCTCGGGCGAGAGGTATTTCGTGGACAACCTAATTAAAAATGAAGTATATAGAAAAGAGAAGATCGAGGTACCGGTCTTACCGACAAAACCCTCTTTTCCTTATGAATGTCAGATATAATTATGACATAATAAACAAAGAGAAATAATATATAGTGGACGTTGTATGTGGAATTTTTAGGGTCACTGTAACAGGTTTTAACTACAAGAGTTTCCGGCAACAAGTATGTCATGAGTGACTCCAAACAAAAATAAAATCCTAAGAATTAAGGAGAAGACTGAGGATAATCACTTGCCGACAAAAACCTAACAATGTTACAATATTATCCCTGAATGAAGGAAACTGAACCGCCTACGTAAAATGGCATACAAGTCCCAATGAAATCCATGAGTAGCGGATGATTTCCTCATGATAGGACCAAAATCCCCATGAGCTAGAAATACTTCTTTTATATAGAGCATGGATTGAAATACTTCAAAGAATTAAGAATAGAGAAGGGAGGACCTCAGCCAACAATCGTAAGAAAACTAGTTACAAAGTCAATCTTAAATACGACTAACCCTTCCAAATGTACTATAGATAAACGATGGAGTCGTGGTGGCATGACCTAGTAGAAGAGGAAACCAAGTGGTCGTTCATCTATCTTATTGCTTTACGTTGAGCAGGAAGCCTCTTTAACGTTGGTTTTGACATGCAAAGAAGCGTTGCAGACGTTAACATTGGGTGGTTTTACGAAATGCATAAGAGCCAAAGGAAAGTGACACATTAGTTACCGAGAAGATTCTCGTATCATAGGGTAATGGTGAGGGGATGTGTTGGGTATGTTGGCCATGTGAAAAAATGTGCCTGGCATACCCACATTGGCCAAGAGAACCTAGGATCTGTACAATTGCAGAACCCTCATAAATTTCAAACCAGAGAAGTTATGAATTTTACGGAAAAGTTTGAATTCTCATTCAACCAAACCTTAAAGGTTGTTAGTGCAAATCTCTATCACTAAGTCAGGCATAGTTTGTTGTTGGATAGTAAGGTTTGGGGTAGTATTCAATAGGTTAACAGGTATAGGTTTATGACTTGTCATTCCAGTTAGGACTCCAAAACTCAATACTAAACATCGTTATTCGATCAACCCTGTCATATGTCATATATAACTGATGTATGTTAAGTCCACTCTAACTACCATGTTAAGGTTTTAACAAAAAGAAACTGTCAATAACATCCATTTCAAGTAATGAGTAGAGTGCACATATAGTAAGGGCTTAATTGTTGAAATTAGACCCGTATATTTTCATATTTGGAAAACGTTGAGTACTCTGGTTAAAACACATGTTAGCCTAGATATTGAACTCAAGAAATACGCTACCTTGTAGGACTATAGGCATAGAATATATATATATATATAGGAATATGGTAAGGATGGTATATCCAAAATCTTTTTCAAAAGATTATCGATACATGGGTTTTAAATATATAAATAAGAAAAAAATACTTATTATAATGGATTGTTTGTGGTAAGTTGGAAGTACTCCTTCATTAGATATGAAGTGGAGGATACTAATACTTGGTTAAAGGTTGAAGCCATGTTAGGATATAATTATTATAGACCTGTGGAAACACCTATATTATAGTTCTTTCATGTATAGTTTAAAATCTAGTCTGTTAAGACAAATTGTTGTGACATGTACCGAATTAGTTTAATAAGCATGACTTCACGAGAAGGATATCTACCTTGTTATTAGTCTCTTGTAACTATGATTAAGTATAAGTCGTATTCTGATAGTGATGATTACATTCTTAAAACGATTAAGTATAGCAGAGTAAAGAAGTATTAATGCACCTATCAATTTTTTTTTATTTGGTAAATTTGGGGTACATTACAAAAGACCTCTTCATGTATCTCATTGAGTCACCCTCAGTATTATCATTACCTAACCCTTCCCCTTTCCTTCAAAGAATCAAAGGATCATATTTTCATCATTTCAAACTTGGACTCCACTGTAAGCCACATGCATATGTTGGTTGGAATTTGTTGAGCATATTTTTGGTCAAAAAGTACTTAGCCAACAAAGAATTTCTAGGATCCTCCTTATTTCAAATCTCTTGCATAAATTCGCTCCCACTCTCATTAAAATCGGTGTGCAATGCACTCAGAAAAATATTCGTGGAACTTAAGCATGGACCTCTTCGCACTCCTTTTATTATTCACACAATATAGTTTTTCATATTTACCAAATGTCTTTGAACCCTTATGCATTACATCTTGTGATCTTACACCTCTTTTTCAAACTTTCTATCTATGACTTTACTTTAAAATGTTATACCATAACTTTAGGTTGTAATTTGGGGAAATTTTTCATGACATACCATAACCTAATTATATTATTACCTAGCCATGTTCTTTCACTTTATTGGGAACATGCGATGGAATTGAATTTATTAACGTACTCCATCCCATGCCTTTAATTCCATATATTATACCATGCCCTTTTTGGTTAAGACCTCAAAACCATTTCTTGTCATTCTAAAAACAATCATATATTATATTTTTTCATTAGTTGCAATATTCTTTTTACATCACTCATGTTTTCATAACCGACCTTTCCATAAACACATCTCATATGTTTATTGATATTTTAATAAATATTTATACCTTTTTGGATTATATCTTTGGCATTATCCTCATGTCATATCATAAGCAAAGATATTGTTATGATAATATTATGTTGATACATGATCTTAGTGGGATTCCATTTACCCTTTGAACCCATGCCTACTTGGAGTTATATAAAATGTTGACAAGGCATGGCACAAAGGACATAAAATATCATGGTAAATATGGGGATGTGTAACCAAATCATTTCTTGAAGYGCCATTGTTAAGATCAACTCGCCCTTGTATCACTTATGCRTCAATTCTTTGGTTWTTAACAATATGGAGTAACAACCATGCCTACGAYAATCATAATTTTTTTTATCGACCGATACAAAGTGGTTTGTCATTGGTGAAGTTTATGGTTTGATTTCATTTGATAAAATATAGAAGGTCATTACCACTGAAAGTTGATATATAAAGAAATTATAGTTTCCTTGTTCTAGTAATTCATAATTTCTTTGGTTTACACCATAGTATATGTGTAAGAGAAATTCATGGGTTTTCTTGAATAATTATGGCCAAGCTATTTATTATACAAATGACACATATACATGTAGTGGTATTAGCTCATTGAACTTTGTAATAGATACAAAATACTTTTGAAAAAATGACATTATTCATGGCTAAAATTCGCAATGTCGTTGTTCTTATTTTGGTCTTATTTAATCGATACAAAATGATGGAAAAATAACAATCCAATGCATTTTCTTTGCATGAATGGTCATCAAAATTCCAGTCTATATTCGGTGCTGACTATAAAATGATGAAGGATCAGGTTGAGGCAACCATTTTATACTTAGGATTACAGCTTATTATTCCAAGAATCCTTCTAATATTTTAAAGAACAACTATCAGCCCAAACAATTAGTTGGATATTGTCTCTCTTGTGAATAATGGCATCAATGAGAATGAAATTAAAGTTGAAGAGGATGTGTCAGAAGCAACAAAAGGGTGGTATAAATTTCCAATTGCAACACCTGTTGTGTTATTATCATTTCAAACCACTATTGATTTCAGTTATTCATATTGAAATCGATAAATAACTTACTTACAATACCATGGAAAGACTTATAACTTTAAGACATCATGAATTATTGTCTGATACAGGAAATAATGTTTCAGATGTAGTGAAGCTTCGTAATTATCAATTTTATGAAGACATTGGCCCCATGGCTTGTCTTGTTCGACCACATTAATGCTAAATCAATGATATACAACAATAAACCTATTAGACAGGTCAAAAATCCATTATATAAGCTATCTAAGAGTTATCAAATTTTGAATCCATTATATAAGCTATGTAAACATATTTTACATACCAACATCAAGTTGTGAGGCTATCAACGTGTAGACAAAAGGAATAATGAAATTTTCCAACAAATATCCTTTTATCGAAGAAGAAAAGGGCAATTTTATCTCATAGGAGATCAAATTCGTTAACCTTAAATGGCCATAACGAACAGAACCTCCCATTAAATAATATAAAGGAGGCATCTTGTAGCTAACATAGAAGAAGAAAACTTTGAGAGGTATGCTTGGAGTGCGGTGATGTTTTCCTCTTTAAAACTATCATTCATCCTCTATATTTTCAGTAGGGATTGACTAAATTGTTGGTAGCAGGGATTCTTGTGAAGCAGTGAATGGATGAGGCGAGGATGATTTTTGTTGGTTCTCATAAGGTGAATAGTTTACTTGTGAGATTGATGTATTTAAGCTTGATTTGATTTTAGCACTAATTAGTTTCTGACATGCACGTCCTCACCTTGTGTTATCACCACCATTTCTTCCATTCCATTTTGGATCAACTTATTTCTTTCTCTCTTGGTATTTATATTGCAAATTTGTTCTAGAATGAATAAAGGCTAAATACTTGACCCAAGTCTACGCAAATATTTGCAAATTACGAAGCTCCAAGAATTGTATGGGAAACATTTTTAATTAAAGATCAAAGTCATTTACGCTCTAAACTCGTTTCTTTATTTGTTTTCCTTTTTAAATTTCAGATTTATTCATCTTTTCTTAATTCAACACTTAAAATTCTAAAAAGAGAAAAAAATAAAATAAACTAATGGATTTATTACTATTGTAAAATGGTGTATATAAGCTTCTTTCATTTTGTTTTTATGAGTCAGTTTTAATAGTTCCAAGGATTTTTTTATTTTCTTTATTTATTTTATTTGTTTAGTTCTCTTGTTATTTATTATATTTTAATTTAAAGAAAATTAAAAATATCACATGACTACAGTGTTACTCTTTTTTACTCTTTTAACTAATTTCGTGTTTAACAAACTTTTCTTTTAATTGACTCACCTTAGCAATAACTCTTCACTAGTTTTGTTTTAGTTACTTTCTTACAAAATAAATACAAAAATATTATTAAGTTAGAGTTTTCATTATACATACTTTCTTCAATTGTCTAATTTATTTTAAGTTTGGATTTAACTTTGTTATATATACTTTATGAACTCATACATAAAAGCATAAAAATTAAATATTATAAAATACAAAGCAAAACAGAATTCATGCTTGGAATTTAGGTTAGAGGAGATTTATATTAGAGTCTAATGTTTTTTCTTGTTGGGGCTTTAAACCCAGGGTGACATTCCCATCTCTTCCTTCCTGGCTCCACGAGAGGTCGAGATGTTGGTCCTAGAGACTCTCTAGTCCCTTGACCACAACACTACATAATTATTGTGGGACTATATTTATGTAATGTGCATTATACTCGATAAGAATTGCCTAGGTTGTGCAAATATCCATCTTTAGATAAGGTGTTTTGTCAGTCCTTGTTCTTAAGATTAAATCCATTAATCCTAAATTCAATCCACGAGTTCCTTGAAATTGTTTTAAATGGAATAAGAAGGAATTCAAAATAATCAAGAATGTTGTTTAAGTTCTTTTAACAAGTTTAGAAAGGCACATAAATTTTTGTCACTATTATATATATATTTATCATATTTAACATTATGCATATATCATATACCCCAAATTGTTGTCATTGTAAATTAATGGTCTTAATAATTGTCATAATGAAGAGTTTGTCACTTAAAAAAAAAAAAAAAACTACTTCATTATTTATACTTACCTTTGTGTCAAGAAATGAAGGATGTTATAGATATGGAATTAACTGTTATTGTACATGATTTGAAAATGTGGCAACATTATCTATTGGGCATAATATTTTTGTTAAAGAGTGACAACACTAGTCTTAAGTACTTCTTTGAATAGAAAAATATAAATGCAAGGAAATCAATATGCTTAGCTTTCCTAAGTGAGTACCTTGTTGAAATAAAACATATTAAAGGAAAGTAAAATAAGGTATCATATGCACTTAGTAGGAAACCAAATTCAATTTTAAGCAATAAAATATAATCTGATCTAAAATAGAAAATTGTGACAGTGACAGAAGGAGATGAGGAATACACGAAAGTTCTAGATAACTTACATCGAGGATCAATTAGTCTTGTATTTATAAGAACAAAATTTATTTATAAGGAGATGAGGAATAATCTAAATAATGAAGGATCAATTTTTAGTTACATCGAGGATGATTTAGTCTTGTATTTATAAGAACAAAATTTATGTACCAAATAGAACATAACTAAAAAATTTAATATTGGAAGAAGTGCACAATAAACCATATTCAGGTCATATCATATATCAAAAGATGATAACAACTTTAAAGGAGTACTTTTGGCCAAGAATGAAAAAAAAAGTAGTTGAATACCTCTCTATATGTTTAGAGTCCTAAAAATTTAAGGATGACCATTGTCACCCGACTGGATTATTGTACCCTATACCCATTCTAGAATGGAAATGGGAAGTAATCAATATGGATTGCATCATTGGATTACCTGTAACTGAGAAACATGATGATTCCATAATGGTTGTAATAGAAAAAGTTTCAAAAGTTGCAAACTTTATTCCACTAAAATCTACTCACAAGGCTATAAATAATTTCTAAAAGATATTTTCAAGATGCATGGTCTACCTAAGAAAATCATTTCTAAAAGAGACACAAAGTTCACTTCCAAATTATAGAATGTTTTTTCAGTAAATTGAATACACAAATGAGTTTTAGTATAGCTTATCATCCTTAGATTGACTTCCATACTGAAAGGACTAACCACATCATTGAGGAAATGTTGTGAATGTTTGTTATGGACTACCCAACAAAATGAGAGGATTATCTTCATCTGGTTGAATTCACATACAATAATGGTTATCAATCATCTTTAAATATGAATCCTTTTGAAGTGTTATATGGAAGAATGTGTTGAAAACCTGTGATTCAGGACAATCCAGTTGAAAGAATCATTTTAGAACCAAATATGTTAAAGGAAATGAAAACAATAGTTCATAAAGAAAAATAGAACTTGAAAAGTGCTCAAGACATGAATAAGAGTTATGAAGATTTTAAAAGAACACAGTTTAATATTGGATATCGTGATTTCCTAAAAGTAAAACCAAGAAACAATTATTTCAAACTTGGGAAAATTTCTAAGTTGTCACCATGATATTGTGGTCATTTCAAAGTGTTTTCCAAAGTAGGACCAGTAGCCTACCAACTTGCACTACCACCCAATATGAACATACACAATGTATTTTATGTTTCATTGTTAAAGAAATATGTCCATGATATAACTCATATTTTTAATTGGAATACAATCCAAGTGGAACAAGAAGGCGAGTTCTAGGTGGAACTACTACACATTCTCGATAGGAAGGAAACTCTATTGCAGAACAAAGCCATTTCCTAGGTTAAATAGTAGTGGAGGAACTTTAGTCCTTAGAGGCCACTTGTGAAATGGAGGAATCTATCAAGAAATCTTATCCTTTTATGTTCCAAAACTGAGATGCCCAGATGGAACATCGAGTATGGTGTTCAGTTCAAGTGCATGAAGGATGCAATATCCTTCAATTTTGAATATTTAACTAATTTTGAATAATTGTAATTTTGTATTATTATGTTGAGAAAGACTCATGTTAACATTATGTCCTCATAAAAATTTGATGATGAGAAATATTCATGTAAATATTATTTTAATTGTATTTATTTTATTTTACTAGAGACAAATTAATGAGAGAATCCAGTTATAAAAAGAGTAATTATTTATTCCATGGGAAAGTGAAAAAGGGACAAAAGCCACCGAGGTAAATATTTTCCATGAGGAAAAGTGTAAACCTACTCCAAAGTATCTAGGCAGTGAGGGAACAAGATAAAAAAAAATTAGGCCAAGACTCCACAGAGTTAGGGATGATGCTAACTTGAAAAAGAAAGACCTAGGAAATATATTCTCTTCTTGGTAAAACAAGGGGAAAAACAAGTATGGGAAGGAAGGACATTGTTGAGTACTTCTGTAGGAATTGAACTTGATAGTTCTAAGAAAGAGACAAGTTCTAGTATTTACCTAGAGAATGTTATTGACATTTTGAGTTTCCTATGGAATAAAGAATTAGGCTTAGGGGTTATAGGAGAAAGTGACATGGTTTCTTTGGTCTATGGTTGGGAGGATCTGGATTCTCTCCTCATTTTGTCTCTAGTATTTCCTTTTGGTTCAAGCATGCTTTTCTATATTTTGTTTCTTTCTATTAGTATTTTATGATATATACAATCATATATAATTACATACATTTCCTCTCAAGTAGCTAGAATAGAAATCTGAATATAATCCTTTTAAAAGAAAGAAAAGGTTTTGTATTTCATTCAGTAGTTGATGATTAGTTCACAACAATATTCTTAGTATTATTATTTACTACTATTTAACAGAATGGTGAAAAGATAAATGACAGAAAAACAAAAAGATACTAGCTTATATCATTTTTGTACATGTTAAACGAAAAACAAGGGTTTCAAATAATTCTATTCTTTTTGTTTACTAGAAAATAGAATTGATACTATTAATTTAATTTCTATAGAAAACTTGTGAGACATTTTCACTTCTATAACATATATATCTTCTCTAATAGTTCTCTAAAGGTAAAAAAACAAATAGTTGACACGGGTTACAATATTCATATAGATATAGAAATAACAATAGATGCAACTCTGAACAGAAAACCCTATTGGGGTTTTATTTTGTGTAATATTGAACTATTTGAATCATTAAAAATAAATAGAGAAATATAAACCCTAATCTCAAGTATAGAAATACTAATTAAAGGCTTGCATACATAATACATACAAGTATGACTTCTTCACAATAAAAAATATTTCTTGAAATAAAAATCATAAGTATAGTCTCAAAATCCTAGTTGGGTAAAACCTTTATCAAGATAGAAATAATTATGATTGCAGAGACAATCAAAGAAAATATTTTCACAAACATTTCTCTCCACAAAACCTTCTGTATGATAAAAAACTCACAAGATTAATTGCTAAAGTTCTTTAGATTCGTCGACCTCATTGAGGAAGAGGTTAAAAATATTCTTAAACAAGAAAATAATAGAAATAATCTTAACTACAAAACCCTATCATGTAGGGGAGATAACATACTGGAAAATATTGTCAAAAGTTATAATAACGAGCTTCAATATTTTCTTGTATAGGTCCATGAAGCGTGACTAGTTTTTCGTGACAGGAGAAGAGCCAAACAAGAAATAGTAAGAGTGTAGCTTGGCTTTGAACTTGGAAAGGAACATAGTCAGGTAAATACATCTCTACCTCTGTAATGAGGGAGCACATAATTGGGATTCAACCCTAGACTTTGGGTTTTACCCATCATCGTGGATTTTGTGTTATCTTTAGTAAGAGAGCCTGCAATGCAATCAAAACCCTATCAAATATTTGGACAGTAGGATGTCCATGAAATATTAAAGAAAAATCCTTTGTAACATTTGGAATAATGTTACATGTGGTTTGTGGCAAGAAGTTCAGTAATTCTATTGGTGGGTCGAGGGTTTCTACCCTTGGCATATAACCAGATTTTCTTCGTTCATATGAAAATAGTAATGGGTAAACTCCAAACAAATACAAAAAAATCATAAAAGAGAAATTATGTTGTGATTATAACAAAGAGAATGAAGGGATTGGAAGGTATTAACGATACCTAAGTTACAACACGTCAACCCTATTGTTGGTATAATTGACAACTTTAAGTCAAGCCTAATAATCATTTCTTGGTTTTCACTTCCCTATTGTATCCATGATGTAGTAGCACCGCCTTCAAACTCAAAACGCAAGCGTGGAGGCAAGGGAACGACATATCAGCATGATAGAGTTTCAAATCAGAAATTAACTCTGAATTAAATTGAGTTGTTGAGATATTTTTGAAAGCACCATTTTTAAATATGTCATGTTTGTAAAGTCATGAAGGACTATAAGGGGTTGCAGATGTAGAGTGTTGACTCTTATCTAGCAATAACTGTTATTTATTGTAATAGGACAGAGTAGGTAGCCGCTAAGAGTTTGATAGGATAGGTTACAGACAGGACAACGAGAGCTCATGGAGCCAGTCCTTAGATATTTTGTTGTTTCATTGTAAAAGTATTAAGAGATGATGAGATAGAGATCAGAGAGATCAATAGAACAAAATAGAGTAGCAGAAAGACTATGTAATGTGTTTTTATGAATGAATAGAACAAACATAATTGGCCCAAATCCTTGGAATATGTTCATTTGATGTATGAATGAATGAATGTTATGTTATGTGTATGTGATTTTATTTCACTTCGTCCATGTATGATTGTTCGAGAAGTTGATAGTATGAGTTTGTGATGAAACTAGATAAGTTTCGATTTTTTTTCTTCTAAAACTCATATGGAAGGTGTGCATCTTGAATGCAAGGAGTGGATCGATTAAGTCTCCTATTAAATCATAGGAGTTTAGATAGAACCAAGGAAACTTAGACAAGGTGAAATGAGTGGACAGTGTCAAGAAGCGACCAAGCATCAAAGAACTAGAACTGAGGAATGCCAGGTGGGCGAGAAGAATTTATTTTCAAGAAATTCTTCGATATGAGCTATCGAAATCCCGAGAATGCAAGGAGTACACGGGAATTCAGAATCCTTTGAGGCTCAAGCTCAGGAGAGACACAAATTTTCATAAAGTGTTGACGAGATCCAAGAATCAGACTTGTAGGAGGAGAAAAGGTTTGAAACCTTTAAAGATTGATAAATCTTCTAAGTCAGAAGAAATCAAAAGATTAGGAGGAGGAGTGACAGTGGCCATTGGATCACTGTGTAAAATATCAATAGTCGTTTGACCAGAGTAAAGTGCATGAGCCTTAGTGCTTCACACATTTGGGAGCGATAGCTCATCATGGTTTGAGACTTGAGATTTCCGAAGCTCTTCAAGCAGGAAAGCTTAAGTAGAATCTCAACTGTTTGATTAGCAGGAATATATATGAGCCATCATAATGTTCGAGGTAAGATTCAAGCGTCAGATCACCTAGGGCGAATCTGAGCAGTCCGATATCGTGGGTCCAGGAGGAGGCAAGTTTGAGACATGAGATTTTCGAAGTGCGGAGTGTCAAAGGGCCAGAGAAAATATGGACCGTTAGATCCAAGAGGATACATGTCAGTGGGTCATGGGATCCAGAGGAAGGGAAAAGGTGAGAGATTGAAACATCTGAAGATCGAATAGTCGAAGAGATAAGAGACGTCGACCGGCATGAGGACACTTGTCAATAGATCGTGAGCTCCGGGTAAAATGTAGGGGGTTTTAGTTGAGATCTGAGATTGTCAAAACCTAAAGATCCGAAGTAAATATGGACCGCCAGATATAGAGGAGATGTGGTGTGAATCTATGGACTCCAGTTAATGTACCGAAGTGATTCATAGCTATCGGATTTAAGAGAGACGTGGCATAAATACATGTACTCTAGGTAAATACCTGAAGTAATCCTTGACCGTTAGATTAAGTGGACAAACATCAGTATATTATAGCTTTCAGATAAAAGGCATTGGGAATAAGGGTGAAGTTTGATATTTGAGATCTTAGAAGTCCAATGACCTGAAGGAGATCTCGACTATCGATCGAGAAGGGGGCCACAGGACCGTTGATCTAAGTTGAAAGGTAAAACACCCAAATTAAAGGAAGGAACATTGATTGTGAGGACAGGTGTTCGTATATCATCAACTCCGGAAGATTGGCATACAAAGAAAAGTGAGGTTTGAGATTTCAAAACTCCAAAGTTTGGAATCGTGAAAGGAGATTGCAGATGTTGATTCAGAAGGAGCAGATATGGTTTGTAGATTTGAAAGTCACAGATCTAAACTGCCAACACAGGTAGTATCGTTAATATCGTGAGATCAACGATCCCATAACATTGCAGGGACAAAAGTTGCAAGGACTTTAAAACCTTGAGGGCGGGCTACAATCCATACCATAGTTTTTCCAAGAGGGCACATGGAGGTTCGAGGAGAATTGTGAGATGAAAATAAGTTTGATCCAAAACCGTTATTAGTCATGCCCACAATCGTGTGGTCACAATAAGGCACCACCCAAGGTCATATAAAGAGAGGGCTTATAAGAAAAAGAGCTAACGCTCAATACTCTAAGATTTCACAACAGACAGAAAGAGAAGGTCATAGGTGCTATCAGACCTGCACCAAGGAGCCGAAAGGGCCTATGTTTAGATACAAAAGGGAACCATTAAGGTTCCAAAGAGTCGCTTGACTCAAGAATCAGATATCCTTGACCAGGAGGTCCTGTAGCCCTACGTGCGAGTAGGGGGTTGCATCAGGTGGTATCATAGGAAATATTGAGATTGTTTGAAGAAAATACGCAAAGGAGGTAATATAGTATCAATTTTGGTATCAAGAATTTGATTTATGTTTGTAGGTTGCCACCCAGAAGGCGTAGAGAGAATGAAAAAATGGAACAAGAAATGAGGCGACTCCGAATGAGATTGGATGCCATGGAAACAACATAAATAAGAGCACCATACACTTGAGATATCAGTGAAGCTGAGAGAGAAGAAGTAGAGGTCGAAAAAAAAGTAGCAGAGGATGTTGCAGAAGATCGCTTAATAAAATTTGTTTCAAAGATAGGAGCCAGAGCAAGGATAGAGGTACCAATGTATGAAGGCAATTTAGAAGTTGAAGAATTGTTGGATTGGGTACATGCTATGGACAAGTACTTCGATTACGAATATATTGAATAAGACAAGATGGTGAAGCATACAGTGACAAGACTAAAAGGCCATGCAATGCTATGGTGGGATGAAGTGCAAGACGAATGCAAGAGAAATGGTAAGAAAAAATTAAAAGATCGGATAGGATGGTAGCCAAGATAAAAGACAAATTTATCCTAGAGAATTACCAAATCAATCTGTTCAGAAGATTACAGAACCCGAGACAGAAGAGATTATCAGTGAAGGAGTACACTGAGGAATTTTATAGACTGAACATCAGGGCTGGACAGAAAGAGAATGAAGATGAGAAAATATCCAGATATATCAATGGGATGAGATATAAAATACAAGAGGAGATCAACATGATGTCTATTAGTAAATTCGAGGATGTTTATCAAGCATCCTTGAAAGCTGAAGAGAAATTGGCTAGGTAGGAAAGCCAACAAAGCGGAGGAGAAAATTGAAGCAGGGGTAAGGGAACCAATAGAGAAAAGTTTCAGAAGTTGAAGCATGAAGCTGACAAACAACATAGTCACCATAAGAAAGGTGGAATTTCTAGAGAAGGAAAACATGGATGAAGAATTTATTTTTCCAGAGGAAGAGGAAGAGGAAGAGCCAGAGGAGGCATAGTTAAATTATATACCTGTGGAAAATCAGGGCACAAGTCTTGGGAATGTCTCGAGAGAAATAAAGAAGGAGGAGGTGAAGAACACGTTGTTGACGCATAGAAGCATGTGGAAGAAGAAGAAGTAGAAGGAGGAAAGAACCTCATGATGAGGAATATTCTTCTTAAACCAGAGAAGGATATGGAGGAATCAGTTCAACGAACAAGTTTGTTCAGAACTTCTTATAAGACAAAAGACAGAGTTTACAAAGTGATCATAGATAGTGGGAGCACTAACAATCTAGTATCCATAGAGATGGAGGAGAAAATGGAGTTTAAGACAACTTTACATCCAAGCCCATACAAGGTATCATGGTTGTAGAAAGGACATCGAGTAATGGCAAGTCAATAATTCCAAGTTGAATTTAAGATAGGAGGTTATAAGGATGAAGTATTATGTGATGTATTTCCTATGTATGTCTGTCATATTTTATTAGGGATACCATGGTAGTTTGACAGAAAAGTTATTCATGATGGAAGAAAAAATACTTATACCCTAGAACATAATGGTAGGACACATATTTTGTTACCAATAGAAGACAAAGAGAAAAAGAGGGAAGCTAGTTCAAGTATACTTTTCATGAGTGGGAAGGAACTCTTGAATGAAGTGAAGAAGGAAAAAGAAATGTAGTTTGTTGTAGTGAGGAAGCCTAGAGTTATCCTTACAAATACTTCTATGGAAAATTTTCTTGAAGAAATCCAGGAACTGTTAGAAAACTTTGTTGACATAGTAGTGGATGAGTTACCACACTCATTGACACCCATTAAGAGTATAATCCATCATATTGACCTTATTCTAGGATCTAGTTTACCAAACAAAGAAGCTTATAGGTTGACACCTGGAGAGAATGAGGAAGTCAAAAACCAAGTCCAAGAGTTGTTGGATAAAGGTTTAGTCAGCGAATGCCTAAGCCCATTTGCAGTACCGATTGTGTTAAGTCTAAAGAAGGACGGAGGATGGAGAATGTCTACAAATACTAGAGCCATCAACAAGATAACCATTAGCTACAGATTCCCTTTACCAAGGATGGATGATTTGATGGACTATTTGAGTGGAGCAAGATAATTTTCCAAGATATACTTGGAGAGTGGTTATCATCAAATAAGAATGAGAGAGGGAGATGAATGGAAAACAACATTCAAGACAAATGAAGGATTGTTTGAATGGATGGTCATGCCATTTGGGTTGACAAATGAACCAAGCATATTTATGATATTGATGAATGAAGTATTGAAAGACTTCATAGGAAAAAATTTCATAGTATATATGGATGACATACTAATCTTCAGTAAGACAAAGGGAGAACACTTAAGACCTTTGACATCAGTGATGGAAAAGTTGCAGCAAGATAAGTTGTTGATAAATCTGAAGAAAAGTTCTTTTATGAAGAAAGAACTCATATATTTGGGTTTTGTGATTTCTTCAAAGGAATTGAAGATGGATCCATAAAAGGTGAGAGAAACCAAAGAATGGCCATCGCCAAGCAACATATTTGAGGTAAGAAGTTTTCATGGGTTAGCAGTTTTTTATAGAAATTTTATCAAAAATTTCAGTGGTATATGTGCACACATGATGGACACTATGAATAAGAAACACAAGTCTTTTAAATGGACACAGGAAGATGAAAAAAGTTTCAAGGTGTTGAAAGAGAAAATCACAGAAAAACCAATTCTAGTCTTGCTAGATTTCAGAAAAACATTTCAATTGAGATGTGATGCAAGTGGATGAGCTATTGGAGGAGTCTTGAGTCAAGATAAAAGGCCAGTTGCTTGTTTCAGTGAGAAGGTGAATGAAACCAAGAATAATTATTCCACATGTGACAAATAATTTATGAAGTGATTCAAGCTTTGAAGAAGTGGAGACACTATCTAATTCCTAATATTTGTCTTGTACAGTGATAATCAAGCTTTGCAATTTATTACTAGGCAAGAAAAGTTGAATCAGAGACATGCTAAATGGGTAGAATTTATGCAGAATTTTACTTTTGTTATTAAACATATTGTTGGAATTGCTAACAAATCTGTAGATGCTTTGAGCAGGAGGAGATTGATTGTACAAGAATTCCAAGTAAAGACCTTAGGGTTTGAACACCTCAAGGAGATGTATAAAAAAAATGTAGATTTTAAGGAATCTTATGAAACATGTAAGAATCCTTTGTTGGGAGACAAAATCCCATGGACAAATATTTGATCCAGGATGGATTTTTACTCAAGGGAATCCAATTATGCATGCTGAAGTGCTCAATGAGAGATAATTTGCTAAAAGAGAAACACAAC